>BSBK01004067.1:3890000-3970436 GCA_027943335.1 Chamaecyparis obtusa | reverse complement strand
ATGATACATTATTGACATAAAGGTTCCTATATTTCCTTTACATACAAGGGTCCCTATTATCATATATTTGTATACTTAGCTAAGCATTAAAATGCCACCCACTGTAGAGAACATATTTTAGACAATATTGTCTAATAAGGACTAATTCTCCAAATAAAATCTATACACAATAGTTATGTCGAATAACATATTCAATATAGAATAAGTTTAAATGTGTTATATAATAAGATAATTACAACCAAAATACCTCCACCATACAACAATTATGAAATATTAGATATGGCTCCATGAGATGTCCTATTACAAGGAAAGGAAATTGATTTACTTAACCACCCACAATAAATATCCATATTTAAGCATTGTACTACTCTCAATGTTTTAATAATATTAGCACGTCATGATCAATCATTACATATGTTCCAATATGACTCTTAATTGTATAATCTATAGTATCAATACTAGAGATACAAATGCTTGCAACATTATTGGGGATCAATGATCTATACACTTAGGTTACTCAATGTACAATAAAATTATTTTTGATGTACACATCATTTGTATTTATGATTCACATGCACTATGATATTAATGAAACTTTCCTATTATACCCAATAAGGTGATGCACTCCACCATATTCACTATTACTATACTAAATTAAACATTCTAATAATATTAGATAAGAATGTATCTTTGATGCCATAATAACCATGTACTATAATACTTGTCAAATAGTATGTCTTACAGATAATTGTGGTAATCAAGAAAAATCTAACCAAGATTCTATGAAGAACTACAACAACAAAATAATTTATATTCACTTAAAATTTACATGTTTCTCATATGAATTATAAAATTTATAAGTTATAGTGTATATTGTCAAATCATGATGTTTTATTTACCTATATTCATAGACATGAATATAATATTCATTCATATTATTTTCATGACAAGAATATTTAATATATCTCACACAAAAATATGGACTTAGGAATTTCCCGTTAACACCAACTATTGATTTTTTATAGACTTAATTCTTTGGTAAACATCAAGTCAAGAATCAAACAAGGAATGTGTTTTACAATTATCAATTATATAACTACTCTCTTAATAAGATTGTGAATGATATCACATTTAGAAAGGAAACACAAAATATTTAATTTCTTTTTTGGGCCACCTTTATTTGTTTATTTAATTATCTTGTAAGGTTTTAAACTTAGTGACAAAATCAATGTCCCATCACAAAATTATCCTAGCCACTATAAAGGTAAGAGATTTGAAGCCTTGACTATTTGCATGATAATAGACTTCATGGATTATGGGCACCATGTTATTTTTTTTCTCTCACAAGAATTGTGTGGCCTCTCTAAGAACCTAAAGTAGTTCCCATGTTGAGATGCTTGTAGGTCTGAGTGAGATTTTCTCTTAGCATCCCAAAACTTCTAATGAAATGGCATTCTGGCTTATTGCTCGGTGCCTAAAGATTTTGGCAGTCTCGGTAACTGTCTAGTGGAGTTCGGTTACTTGGCTAGTGATTTTGGTAGAGGACTGGAGTTTCTCAATTTTGGTGGTGATTCTCAGTTGGAAGTTCTTGTTTATCTCGGTGGATGTTGGTTACTCAGTGACTTTGTGTTTTGTTTCTAGATGCTCGATTATCGACGGGGTCTCGATGTTCATGCCTGTTTCTCGGTCACTGAAGTGGCTTGGTCGCTGGAGGACTCAGTCGCTAAAGGGAGCTCGATAATGCTTGAGGAGCTCGGTTGGTATGGTTTCTCGGTATATTTCTTGATGCTTAGTAGTTTGGCTTACCGACGGATGTTCTTGGAGATTCGGTTTGGCTGAATGGTGCATTTAATCCGGGTCACGTTCCTCGAGTTATGGATTGACTGTTGGACATGTGGGGACCTAGATCTGGTGTGTTGCATTCTTCTATGTGGATCTAGAGGCCAACTTGGTGAATTAGATATTTGTGAAGTTATTTGTGAGATGACTGATGTTTGACATTTAATATTTGTATCTTTTGGAAGTCGACTGGCTTTTGGGATTTAATTATTTGTAAAGTTGACTTATGGCTAGCAATTAGTATTTAAGAATATGCTTGGGTAGTTGTTTAGGTAGTAGAAGATGGTAGTGGATCTATGAAAGCATGAGTTGTTGAGAAGTAGAGATCTATAATTAGATTAGATCCAGTAGTGTTAGTAGCTTGAGAGCTTAGGTAGGAGAAGATTGCTTGGTGACCTGCAGGTACAAGTTTAGATTCTTCTTGGAGTGCCTACTAGTGTCTTGTTGTGTTGTAGACCTGGAATAGCTAAGAGTGGTGAAGTTGTGGAAAAGATCTTGCATGATATTGTAGATCAGATTGTTATCTGATAGTTTGTAATAGTAGAGCTAGTGGTTGAGACTTGGAGACAAGGAGATTTCTTGGAAGGTTGGGAGTACAAGTGTAGATCTACCTTAGGGTTCCATCAGTTGCTAATTTTTTCAGGACCAAATTAGCTGAAGGTGTATTAGATCTTGTGTAATCTTGTAGAACTATTTCTTGCATTGTAATTGGCCGTATCTGAGAAGGCCTTACAGCCCGACACATTGCATGTAATCAGTTGTTTATGAATAAAGATATATGTTTTCTTTTAGATCTGGTTTTGGTGTTGTGTTATTCCACTGTGTTGGTGATTGGCTGCAAGTTTAGACAGTCCTTAATTGGATCCTCCATCCTTCACTGCATTAACTTCCCTACGAAAATGTTGTTCTTCAACACCATCACTAACACATACATTATTTTTCCCCATTATCAATGTGAAATGCCTTCTGCATCAACCACATGTTATGCCTTGAAAAAACCTTTTCTATTCACTTAAAAGTGTTAAAATAAATGTGGCACTTTCCTCTTTGAATTTGGAGTCATATTTATGAAGTGTGGAAAACATATTGATGATTTCAATAAGTGAACAAAGAGAATGAACTAACATAGAATAAATGAGATATTGATGAGAGAGACATAAGAACCACTCAACTTTTTGTATTTTCCCCCACCCATTACTCTTCATTTTGTACTTTTGGCTAAGAACCTATGAACCCAAACCCATTAACAATGACTATCAATGTAGCTTTCAATATGAGAATAAGATGTTATATTCAATTAAATTATATTAAATATCTCAAAATATTAAAATATGTAAATGATGATTTTGGAAAGTATTTGAAGATATATAAAAAGAAAAAGATAAGGATTACAAAATGTATACCCTGGAGCACCCCTACCATGATTCCTAGCACTTCCTGAACAATATTTTATATGATGTGTTGTTCAAATAATGAATACTTGGTAATAAAAAAGAAGAGGCTGAATATGGGAGAGGACTTAGTAGTTGAGCACCCTAACTTTGCGCTTCTCAAAATCCTATGTGGAAATTTCAAAGCACTCCCATTTTTTTTACAACTTACTTGGAAAGTCCCTTAATTATAACTAAGGTTTTAATGTTACATCATTAAATATGATGAAACGTTAACATTATTTTTTCCAAGGTGTCCAAAACAACCCCCCAAAAAAGTGAGACCAATCATAGTGCATTAGGGACCTCCATACTTGTACAGTTGATGTGTCATCACACAATTAGCCTTTTTTTAGAATAAGGGACACATTTCATTCAATTATGGGTAGTCATCATTAGTAAAAACAAATTTGAAGTCACAACTATTGGTATAATTTTGTCAAAAATATTAGATATTAAATCAACAAGTATGGGTATTGAGTTAGGAACTCCTATCACAACTATTAGAGTGTGTTAAAGTATTGGGTCCTCTCCCCTACCTTCCCTTAGATGCTTATCTTAAAATTTGTTTCTATTCTTCCACCAAGAAACCATTTTTATAGGATAAAATAGTGTATGGGGTCCTAGAACAATGGTTTGCACATAAAAGAGACCCCAAAGCCAATATTTTACACATACATTTGAATTGTAAGTGAAATACTTGAAATCAGATAAAATAAGATACATACCTCATGATGAAATTAATTTGGAAATACCTATTTTCTGGTGCCTATGTACAATTTCAAGGAATTTTGCAACCTGTTTTGGATTGGAAATGCTGAGATGAAGAAAACCCATAAATCTTTTATCTTTTTGATGGTAGGTAAGTCTTTGACCCTCATAAAAGGTCAAAGGCTACATTTTTATTTTGAAGGTTAACTTTGAATTTGTTTGCAGATCTTGGAAGTTCGGCGAAAAGGGCATCCAAATCCAAGCTTAGATTCACAGTTCCACACCTATACCTGCAAGAAAAATGGTTTTGTTGTTTGTTTGGGGGGTTTGCCTTGGTCAAACCCTAGTTTGGAATCAACCTTAATATTGAAATTAGAATGGAGAATGCTAGCAAGTAGTAGAAGTAGATCTAACAATGAAGCTATGATATTCAATAAATATACAAATTGTATTTGAAATGTAATCAAGTATGTTAATATGAAAGCTTGAATATAACATCAACAAATGTAAATCAAACCTCCATGATTGTATGCTTGGAATCCACCTTGAGGGAAGAATGAATGGATATTGAAGATGAACAAAAGGATCTTGAAGGAAGATCACACCATCATGATGGCTAGATGTAGGGTTTGAATGATGAATCTTGAATGCTTAAACCAAATCCCTTCAATGGCTTGAATGCTTGAATCCTTGATCTTCAATGGAGAACTTGGATTGAGAAGAGGACTTGAATGGATGCTTGCTTGATCTTTCTTGATGAAATGATTTCTTGATCTCCTTTCTTGAGAGTTCTTGAGCATGAAAACTTGATGTAGAGATCTTCTCACAAAACTTGATGGATAAAATGAGAGAGGAAGGCTTTCTTTTATAGTGATCTAGGGCACAATCCTCTAGAGGGGCCACCTTGGGGAATTAAATTCCAATTAGGACTCAAAAATTTAGGAATGGACCTAAATTAAATATAATTTAAGAGTTTACCATTTCAGAGACCAAAACAGTTGACTCGGAAGCAGGAAAACAATTATTTCTAAAACCCGACAACCAGAGATCACAGGACCTTGAAACTTGAACCCAGGGTCAAGGACAAGCTCAACCCTAACCTAGGTCAAGGTCAAGGTTGAATTTGACCCCTTTAGGTCATCATTGACCCCTTTAGGTCTTCATTGACCTTGAGGTTACAGATCTCAGGGTCTCAGACCAGAGATGCCAGAATCAGAAACAGGGGGTCCCGGGAGTGCCCGGAGACCTAGAAATGATGTCATAATAGGGTAGAGTTCTAGGGAGAGGAAAAAAATCCTATGATGAACATGATAAAGGCCAAGAGGACCTATTTGTAAGTCCTAACTATAAAATAGAGCCATAGAAGAGAGAACTTAAGGAGAATCCTCGGGATCCTAACCCTAATTTCACCTAGAATGAAAGAATCAAGTGCAGAAAAGAAATGGAAAGTAGAGAGAAAGCTAGATCAAATCCAGGGACCCATTCAAGGTGATTGACATGATCCAAAAATACCTACTCAGAGAGCTAAATGCTCTTATCATGGAAGTGCTTCCATTTTAAGATGATACATTAAGCCCCCACTTTAGCAAGAGTATGGACTCGATGCAAACTCTTGGTAAAGGAGAAGAAATAAGAGATCTAAGTGGATTCACAACAAGATAAAATAACACTTAGATAAGGAAATAAGCCCCTAGGATAAGGATTCTAACTCAACATACATGCATGAGGGTGCGAAAAGAGAAAACTGAAAGAACATGGGTTAGTACTAAACAACCCAAATCAATTAGCATAAGAAACCTCGCTAAGAAATATTTCTCATACCAATATCATATTTGGAAAGCTATCATAAAAGCATAAATGATTACATAAGAAAGAAAAGAGAAACACTCTAAATAACATAGCTTCATGATCTAGTCCTACTAGCATGAAAGCGAAAAGAGAGAAAGGAGAAAGTGATTACCTCACCCAGTAAGATTCCCACCTTACCATGAATCACCCTAGATGGAGAGCCCAATAGGTTCACCCATAAAATGTTCTTGCAATTTTAATGTGTCTTCTGATGGCTTTTAGAATATCCATAGATCCACCTTCTTGTATCACTATGAATATGAAATGCACGTCTCCTCAGGATTTAGCAACTTATGTGCGTTACCATCAGAAGATTTAGCATATTAGAAATGCATGTCCCTTCAGGATTTAGGAACTTATGTGTGTTACCTTCCAAGATTTAGCATATTGAAAATTGAAAAATGCATGTCTCTTCAGGATTTAGCAACTTATGTGTGTTACCTTTCAAGATTTAGCATGCTGTAAAACAAAAGGTTAGAACAAAAATACATAATATAGAATGAGGGAGGCCGTATATATGCCCCCCTCCTTAATATGGAAAAAAATACTATTTTGACATGTTAAGGAAAGAAAAGAACAAGGATAAAGCCTTCTTCAACATCAAGACAATATCCACAAACAACACCTAGTCCAAGCCAAGAAGGTCACAACTCCTATGAGGCCATGGAAGGGATGAATGCAAAGAGATATCATGCAAGAAGTGAAAAAGTAACCCTTGTGAGGGATAGCACATTGTTTAGTTTCCAAGGTGAGATATATATCAACCATGGAAACCCAATGTCAAATAATGAAATTGGTTGTGATCAAGGAAAAAGATCCTTAATGCAAACCAAAATGTTCATGTATGATTGGATATCACATAATAGATAGATACTTCTTAACCAAGGAAAGAGGTGAATCCCAGAAAGACAGAAAAGAAGGAGATGACATCCTTGGCCCCCAAGTGTAGGAACAAAGATGAAAGGGGACCTATTATATCTCTCCCAACACTATGCAAGACAACGAGCCCCCAAGTATTAGGCTACCATTGTTTACATAATGTGGAGCTCCATAATAGGAACATGAATGTTATTTAGAGAAAATAGGATTGAAATACAACTCATTTCCACATGATATATAAATAACATTACTATCAATGAGCTTCCTAATCTTATAATGTAAAGCTTGACATTCATTAGTAGAGTGATCATGAAATCTATGATATAAACAAAAAGGAAGATTCTTCAATTGTGGACTATGTTTCTTTTTGTGTTTAGGTCTAGTAATCATCTTAGCACGAAGGAGTTTAGGAAAAAGAACTTCTTGGTCAAATTCCTTCATAGTTTCATCATGTTTTGAAGTATTATTTGAAATGTTGTTAACATTGATTTGTTGTTGAGGATTAAATCTCAATCCATAAGAATGCTCATGCCCCCTAGTGTGTAAGGGCATTTGAATTCCTTGTTTATCCTTACCACATCCTTGACTATTAAATCCTTGTTTAATAAGGAAATGATAACCAAGACCATCAAAAGGAGTCAATGGAACTTCAGTAGTCACTATGTCATCATTAGTAGGCTTGACAGATTTATTGTGGGTAGAAGAAGTGATAAAGTTATTATGAAGAGTATTAGAAGTAGAAGTAAAAATTCATTGTTCAAACTCTCTTTGTTTCTTCATAAAATCAAGATCATTAACCTTATACTCTCCAATAAAGGTAGGATTAAAATCCAAGGTTCCCCAATCGTCATTAGGAAGAGCATTTGAGGAAGAAGGATTACTATTAGGAGTAGGAGTAATGTGGGTTTGAATATTCAAACAAGGATTAGGCACATCATCCGCATGAAGTGAATACATCCCATTTTTATATATAAACTTGACTTTATGGTGAAGGGTGGAAGGAACAACATACATCTCATGCAACCAAGGTCTACCCAAAAGAAGATTATAATTGAGAGGTCTAGGCATAACATGAATAGGTGTAGTTAGGATGACCAGTCCTACTTTGATAGGTAAGGTAATAATTCCTAAAGTGTTCTTAGCAATGTTATCAAAGCCACGTATAGGAACATTGTTAGGTTGAATAGTTGAAAGATCGATGTTAATCGATTTGAGCATGTCCATGCTACAAACATTAAGCCTAGATCCATTATCAATCAAGGTCCTACGAATGATACTCTTATTGATAGAAACAACAACCATAAGAGAATCATACTGATTTTGAACTTCTTTAGAAGGTAAATCATTTTGATTAAATACAATGTTAGGAGGACCTAGGGTGGCATGCATACACTATAAGAAGTTATTGATGTTCTCTTGATTAGGATGTGGAGTAGGAAGAGTTGCTAGAGCTTTTTGCAAAGCTTCATAGTAGGTAGGTGAAGTTTGAAGAAGCTCCCATAAAGAAATCTTGGTAGGGATATTTTGCAATTGGTTTATCAAATCATACTCCTTGCTAGGAAGATGAGGTGGAGGAGGAAGAATAGGTTGAGAAGGTGGAAAAGAAGTAGAAACCACTAGATTAGGTTGAGGGTTATTCCTTGTATGATATGTGTGAGCTATCAAATCTTGGTCATTGAAATAATCCATAGGTTTAACTTTGATAGTAATGCGGGGAAAACCTTTGACAGTCAACAAGGGTTTTGGAAAAACCATATCAGTTGTCTCAACACTACAAATAGATTCATAAGAAGGAAGCAAAGAAGACATCCTAGGAGGAGATGAGGTAAGATCTTGATTCTCCATAAGATCATCACTAATAGAGAGATCATTAAGGGAATTCATATCATTCTCTACTAATGCCTCATCACTAGAAGGAATCCCAAATGGAGGTAAAGCATCTATAATATCATCTTCTTTCACTAAAATGTCTGCATGTGTTTTAGAAGAAGAGTTATCATCATGTATTAATAAATTACCCTCTTGTATCAAAGATTCCTCATGAGGAGGGGATAAATAAATGTCTTTATCCAAGGGATCATTCACAATGGTTTCATGAGGAAGAGAGTAATCAACATCCAAATCCAAAGGCTCATCCCAAATAGGAGGATTATCATCCCTATCCATTAAGCACTTGAAAAACACTTGAAACAACTTGTGCATCATGATAATGAAGAAATAAATGCATAGAAAATAGATCTAGATATATCCAAATACATTCAAAAGAAATACAATAGGGCATCTAGTTCCACATGTATTTTTAAAGAAATTTTGCAATTTTTTTTGTATTTTTGAAATGTAAATGCAAGAGCATGTAAGATCTAACACAAAATGTAAACCTAACACCACAAAGAAAGAGTTTTCTATCACGGGTTCACCAAAATGTATAAGTGAAGGTGAAAACACAAGATAATAGAAAGGGAGATCTAACACAATAGGGAATCTAAATCCACAAAAGAAAAGGGGTAAGTATGTTGGGTTCACCAAAATGTATTGTGAGGGTGAACACATAAGATAATGCAAAGGAAGATCTAGCACAATAGGGCATCTATGTTAAAATAATAACAAAATAATGAGAGATAGGAAATTATTTAATGCAATGAGCAAGGAGTAAGAATATTTACCATGAATTAACACAAAACTAGGAGCATTCACCAAAGAAAAAAGCAACAAAAGAGACAATATTTTGAAGGGGGAAAAGCATATAAAAACCCCCATGATATAATGAATGTGGCAAAAATGCCTAAGAATGAGAGAGAGAGAGTGTGTGAGAGAGCTTAGCTCATACAATAGTGTTCAAGAAGAAGAATTATCTCATGTCAAGAGAGAAGGAGATCCATCTCTTTAATAGAGATGTGAGGAAGGAGTTACATTGTAACTCCCATTTCTATGTATGCCACATTTCAATAGTGTGTGAGACAAGTGTAGGATTCCTCATAAGGAGGAATATCTATTTTCCTTAAAAAAGGAATTAAAAATATGTGATATGTCCTCCTACTTGGACTAGATGAAAAATACAATAGGATACCTTGGTTTATCCTTTAAATACATATATATACCAAGGAAAGATTAAATTGTAACACCCCCCTTTAATCTTTACTTGGGGTGATTACATCAATAGGTATCAAACCCAAATGTTTACAATGATTTTGAGATGTTTCTTTTGAAAGAGTCTTCACTAGGATGTCTTTGGCTTGATCATCTTGCATGTCTTCAACTTGTGCTTTGGAGCTTGAATGGTACATAGGACTTTTGGCTAAGTGAATAGCACTTTGAGAAAACAAAGGTGTATGTGATTGTTGAGGGGAGCCCAAATATTTAAGTGACCATTGAGATTCTTGAGATGCATTTATGTATTCTATATATTCATTTCTAGTAGAAAATAGAGGTGGAGCATAATCAACATCTGAGCCTGCAATAAGGCTAGAACCACTAGTAGAGTGCCCATCATTGGGATCACCTAGTGTTGAATCAGTAACACTTTGGAAAGAAAAATCACATTGCAAATCATGAGGCAAATAATTAGAAATGCAATCTTTATTTGCATAAGACAAATCTGTAATGTGTTCATCATCATGAATTTCATCTTGAGTAATAAACATATCTTGCAAAGTAACACTAAGAAAGTTAGATATAATTTCCTCTTCTTGGTCAAACATATCATCAACATGAGAGCAAGGATCGTTAGAATTAGAGAGTGAAGTCATAAGAGCATAATTGCAGTAGTTTATCCTTCTAGGTTTAAGTCCACCCATTCTAGAAATGTAATCATCACCTTCATTAAGTAAATCTTTAAACCATTTAGGATTTCTCCTAGAATTAACAGAGATATTACTAGGAGGAGTAAACAGATTATTACCATCATCATCATCATCACTGCTACTACTAGAAGGAACAAAATCATTAGGAGTATCATTACTATCTTTATGTTCATCATTATCCTTTCGAAGAGTATTAGTATTATCCTTAATGTTAGGAGTAGAAACAAGAGGAACAGAAATATGGTTAGCTTTCAAATTAGGAACATAAAGCACATCATGTAATTTACCATTTGGAATAGAAACATTACCAGTTCCTTCGACTTGACATCAATAATTATTAGCTAAAGAAACAGGAATATTCATAGAATCAGGTCGCAAAGAATCAAAGACTTCCTTATGAGAAGTAACATGTTGAGATGCACCACTATCAATAATCCATTGAAGTGGTTTAGAAGCATTAAAAAAAATAGTAAAAGTAGAACGAGATTGATTTCCATTAGATTTTCCATTTTAGTAGTTTTGAGAATTAGGTTTATCATCCTTTTATTTCTTAAAATAGTTATGTATTAAGTGACCATCTTTACTGCAATAGGTGCAATGTGGCCTATTTGAATGATTACTATTATGATAGTTATTGGAAGGCCTAGAATTGTAATGATCATTAAATTGTTGGCCTGAGTTATAATTTGAATTATTAGTATTGTTTGATCTCTGATAATTTTGGTTATTTGATTAGTGTTAGAAGATCTATTGTTATTGTGACTTTGAGAGACATAGGCATGTTCGTGAATTTTAATTATACCAAATTGAATCAATTTTGCTTCCTCTTGATGTAACATATTTTGAAAGATGACATAAGTTAATTGAGATGCTAAAGAAGGAATAGCTAACTGAGAGTTTGTAATAAACTATTGGAACTATCTAGGCAAACATTTACGAATAATTATGTGGGTTATCCTTAAATCAGAGAGAGGAACTTGTAAACCAGTTAGTAAAACTTTAATTGAATCAAACTTGAGCAAGAAATCATCAACAGAGTTGAAGTCGGTATACTTGAGGTCTTCAAGTTGGTCTTGAAGCTGAATTTTTTGAATCTCGTCTATACTGTCATAGGTATTTTTCAGGATGTCCCAAGCTTGATGCGCTTCTATACAAGTACAAATTAATACATACAATTTAGGACTTAAGGAGATCCTAATTAAACCAAGTGTTTCCTTATTTTTAGTCTGCCAAGTAGTTTGGTCAGCTTGAGGAGTAGAGGCTATTGGTTTTGAACTGGCATTAGTTGCAATATCTAAAATATGTCTGAATCTAAAAATGAAGGTCATGTGCATTTTCCATGTATGATAATTTATACTAGTTAACTTTATTTCTGGCATCAGGGTGGTCATTGTTAAATACAAAGATTTAATAAAAAGAACACCTAAACTTGAGATAAAAAAATGAAAAACCCTTAACAAAACCCAAAAAAGAAACTATATACACTCGCATGCAACAACAGAAAGCTATGAAAGCTTACGCCAAGGTGGCATGCAAGGAAAAAAATTACCAGAGGTAAAACTGAAACCAAGAACACTTAAGAGTAAAAAAATCTCTATTAAGTTGTTATTGATTAATAGACAATGACAATAATCTCTTGCATGCAAAGAAAGCAATAGTGGGTTACACTTTTTAGCTTGAACGGACACTCAACTCTACATTTTGATAAAAACTTTCAAATTCAGATGCATATTGTCGTTGAACCGCTTGAAATCGGAGGATGAAGTAAATTAGAGTCTTTTAGGATTTTCTATCTAGATTCTAAATATATATTTTTTTATTTTTTTTGAATTTATTTGAATACTTTTGTCTTTCTCCCATGAAAACTTGTATGGTGCTGAAAATGTCATTTTCAAATAGTAACACTATTTTCATAGAGCATAACTTTTTTTGTAAAATAGATATGAATGTGATTCTTTCAAATTTAGTTTTGTAACATCCATATGGAGGGCATGCAATTGATTTGATATCACTATTATTGTATATTTTATTAATGTTTGAAGTTGAATAAACCAAAATTTTGACCTACCTTGACTACATAGCTTATAACTTATTGTGTATTTATTGAATTTCAATTATTATTTTTTTAATAGAAAGTAGACTCGAATACGGAGGGCACTATTATTTTTCAAATTTTTTTTCCTTGTTTTACTATTTTTCATTGAACGTCAAACTCAAAGGTTTATATTTGATTAAAAACCTACATTCATTTAACGTCAAAAACCATACACATAATAAATTTAAAAATAGTCAAATATATAATCGTTAGAAAGCTTGTTCTGAGTACTTGTTGTAGGCAAAAGGACATCTTCTTATTCATCCATTTGTTCAACATGCTTGAGGCCTGAAGCCATGAAATTCTCGGAATTTCTTGAAAACTTGAAACCATGGCCCAAACCAGGCACTTTCGATCGAAAGTACTTTGCCGAAAAATGCAAAATTTAGTCATTACTAAGACAGTTTCGATCGAAAGTCATTTAGTTTTGATAGAAAGTCAAGTTTGAATTTTGATAGAAACCTATGTCGGCCTTTTTGGTGGCATTTCCAATTAATAAGAATTAGGTATAAATAAATGTATATTTTTTTCATTTCATAAATCTGAAAGCTGTAAAATAATTCGCATTTACGAGAAGGAAGACATTTTGGCATGGAATAATTTTCTAAGTTGTGATGGGAAATAAAAAGAGAAGGCTAAACAAAAGTACACAACATTATTCAGAAGAGACTGAACAAAGACTACGTGAAGAATCACGAAAAAGATATCATTGTCGGAAACAAGGTATGTCTAAGATGTCTCTAGATAGATATTTTAAGTTGATGGTCAAGACTTGTCTTAATGTTCATGTAAATGTGATATTGTACAGGTATATTAGACTTAACTAGACCTAATTGTAGACCTATTTGGACTAATAGGACTTATTAGGACTAATTAGGACCTATTCTAGGACTATTAGGACCCAATTAGAATCAATGAGAACCAATTAGCACCTAATTAGACTCAATTAAAACTAATTATGACCTATTAAAATCCAATTAGACTCAATTATAATAAATTAGCACCTAATTAGACACAATTAGGACCAATTATACCCAATTAGGACCAATTAGAACTAATTAGAACCAAATAGTACCTAATAGGACCTATTAGGACTATTTAGGACCTAATAGGACCTATTAGGACCTATTAGCACTAATTAGGACCTAATAGGACCTATTAGAACCTAATTAGGACTAATTAGGACTTATTAGGACTAATTAGAACCAATTAGACTCAATTAGGACCAATTAGGACCTAACATGACCTACTAAACTCAATTAGGACTAATTAGACTCAATTAGGACCAATTAGGACCTAATATGACCTATTAGACTCAATTAGGACCTATTAGACTCAATTGGGACCAATTAGGACCTAACATGACCTATTAGACTCAATTAGGACTAATTAGACTCAATTAGGACCAATTAGGACCAATTAGGACCTAATATGGACCAACTAGACTCAATTAGGAGGTCAACTAGACTCAATTATGACCAATTAGGAACAATTAGGACCTAATTAGGACCTATTAGATTCAATTATGACCTATTAGATCCAATTATACTCAATTAGGACCAATTAGGACCTAATATGGACCAATTAGGACCTAATATGACCTATTAGACTCAATTAGGACCAATTAGGACCTAATATAGACCAATTAGGACCTAACATGACCTATTAGATTCAATTAGGACTAATTAGACTCAATTAGGACCAATTAGGACCTAATATGGACCAACTAGACTCAATTAGGACCAACTAGACTCAATTATGACCAATTAGGACCTATCAGATTCAATTATGACCTATTAGATCCAATTAGGACCAATTAGGACCAATTAGGACCTAATATGACCTATTAGACTCAATTAGGACCAATTAGACTCAATTGGGACCAATTAAGACCTAACATGACCTATTAGACTCAATTAGGACCAATTAGGACCAATTAGGACCTAATATGGACCAACTAGAGACTTAATGAGGAGGTCAAGTAGACTCAATTATGACCAATTAGGAACAATTAGGACCTAATTAGGACCTATTAGATTCAATTATGATGTATTAGATCCAATTATACTCAAATAGGACCAATTAGGACCTAATATGGACCAATTAGGACCTAATATGACCTATTAGACTCAATTAGGACCAATTAGACTCAATTAGGACCTAATATGGACCAATTAGGACCTAACATGACCTACTAAACTCAATTAGGACTAATTAGACTCAATTAGGATGAAGTAGACTCAATTAGGACCAATTAGGACCTAATATGACCTATTAGACTCAATTAGGACTAGTTAGGACCTAATATGACCTATTAGACTCAATTAGGACCAATTAGACTCAATTAGGACCAATTAGGACCTAATATGACCTATTAGACTCAATTAGAACCAATTAGATTCAATTAGGACCAATTATGACCTAATATGGACCAATTAGGACCTAACATGACTTATTAGACTCAATTAGGACCAATTAGGACCTAATATGACCTATTAGATTCAATTAGGATCAATTAGACTTAATTAGGACTTAATATGGACCAATTAGGACCTAATATGACCTATTAGACTCAATTAGGACCAATTATGACCTAATATGGACCAATTAGGACCTAACATGACATATTAGACTCAATTAGGACTAATTAGACTTAATTAGGACTAGTTAGACTCAATTAGGACTAATTAGACTCAATTAGGACCAATTAGGACCTAATATGGACAAATTAGGACCTAACATGACCTACTAAACTCAATTAGGACTAATTAGACTCAAGTAGGACCAATTAGGACCTAATATGGACAAATTAGGATCTAACATGACCTACTAAACTCAATTAGGACTAATTAGACTCAATTAGGACCAATTAGGACCTAATATGACCTATTAGACTCAATTAGGACCAATTAGACTCAATTAGGACAAATTAGGACCTAATATGGACCAATTAGGACCTAATATGACCTATTAGACTCAATTAGGACCAATTATGACCTAATATGGACCAATTAGGACCTAACATGACCTATTAGACTCAATTAGGACCAATTAGGACCTAATATGGACAAACTAGACTTAATTAGGACCAATTAGGACCTAATATGGACCAACTAGACTCAATTAGGACCAACTAGACTCAATTATGACCAATTAGGACCTATTAGATTCAATTATGACCTATTAGATCCAATTATAGTGAATTAGGACCAATTAGGACCTAATATGGACCAATTAGGACCTAATATGACCTATTAGACTCAATTAGGACCAATTAGACTCAATTAGGACCAATTATGACCTAATATGGACCAATTAGGACCTAACATGACCTATTAGACTCAATTAGGACTAATCAGACTCAATTAGGACCAATTAGGACCAATTAGGATCTAATTAGGACCTATTAGATTCAATTATGACCTATTAGATCCAATTATACTCAATTAGGACCAATTAGGACCTAATATGGACCAATTAGGACTAATTTATACTTCATACATGTGTAGGAAATGCTCAAGAATCACAAGCTCAACAAGCTGCCCAACCTTCAGATGTTGGAGAAGGGTCATCACAAGCTCAACAAGCCCAACCTTCAGAAGTTGGAGAAGGGTCATCACAAGCTCAACAAGCCCAACCTTTAGAAGTTGGAGAAGGGTCATCACAAGCTCAACAGCCCAACCTTAAAAAGTTGGAGAAGGGTAATCACAAGCTCAGCAAGCCCAACCTTCAGAAGTTGGAGAAGGGTTATCACAAGCTCAACAAGCACAAGTCTCAAAATATCAAATAAGTACACATCTCCCTCTTTCTCTCACTGACTCTCTCGATTTAGTCACTGTCTCAATTTAGTCTCTTATTGGTGAATATACATTTTGGGTCTTTCCCCTAAGAAGAAGTTATTGTTTTTGTTGTGTACATGCAGCCTTTGATGATGAAAATGTTGGACAAGGGGCATCCCAAGTTGAATCAACCCAAGGTCAAACAAGTATGTGTTTCTCTCATTAATGTATAAATTATTATAGGTAGAACATGTTCAACAGCTTGTAAATACGTATTTCATGAAGGTCCCCTTAAGATGAGATATTAAGATTTTTTATTTTATTTTATTTGCAGTGGAAGTGCAAGAAACATATGTGAATGATAGTCTACTCCAACAGTTGAAGAGAAAAATTAATCGTAAAAGCATAGATCATTTAATTGAAATGGATGTGGAAAAATTGAGAGGTTATGCTAAAAAACCCATAAATATTATGAAGAGGGCATTGAATAAAAAGTCTAAGAAAATAATGAAATAATTTGAGAATCTTGGTACACTTGAAAAAACTCAACTGTTATCAATTACACTTCTTAAAGATGAGTTAAAAGAGCCATTAAAATTATTGGGTGTAGATGCAAGTTTGAAAAAGTTAAAATCAAGTAATGTACAAAAAAATATTGTTGACAGTGTTAAGGAAGGTTTGCATTCCATTGGGAAAACAACTAGATCTACAGATAGGTCCATTTCAAGAAGAGTGATACTGACATCTATTTTAAATAAAAACATGTCCCAAAGAAGACAAATTTCTTCACTTTCATCTTAGATCGGGTACAGTAGGAAGATAATGACACACTATTTGAAAAGAAGAATCAATTTGGATGATACTACATTGGAAGGTAATTGGGCACTAATGTGTAGAGCTCCTCGATCTGATAGAATTAATGAAACAATTAGGAACTTAGTTACACCATTTTGGACTGATCATACTCATCCTTCATCAAATACAAGAGACGTTATCAAGAAGAGGACTGGGCCTAAGGAATATTTCTAGCACACAAAACATTGGTTGGACACCATATAGCATGAATTGTATCTCTCATTTTGCAACTCAAATCCTGACATTAAGATTGGACAAACAATGTTTGAAAGATTAAAGCCATTTTTTGTAAAGATAAATAAATCTTTTAAAACTTGTTGTTGTCGTTATCACATTGAATTTGATCTCTACTACCAAGGGTTTAGAAAGATGATATAAGAAAGTGGTGGTTCTCAAAATGATTTTCCTAAATGTCCAAGTCAATTCATAACATCAATCTTATGTAACAAATCAATAGATCATGAAATACCTGAAATAGATTGCATAAGAGGAACTTGTCAAACATGCGGGGATTTGGCTAAATTTCCTTTGAAACTTGAAGATACTGACATGGTGAGGAAGATAAAATGTAAGAGATACAAGTACATAAAGTCTAAAACAAAAGTTGGGAAATAATCAAGAAGGTTGGAATATGTAGAAGATGAGATACCTGTTGCAACATTTATGGAGAATTTTTGTAAATTGATTCAACCATACATATGACATATTTTTTTTGCTAAATGGCAGGTAGAACAATTCCAAATACAAAAAGAATCTTTTCCAGTTGGAATGATTTTATCGGTTGTTGATTTTGCAAAGAACTACTCCTTTGTATCTCAAAAACAACTTCAAGTAGAATACTACTATACAGAGAAGGTGACTATCATGGTACATGTGTCTTATCGACATGCACAATTAGATTTGGATGTTGTTGAAAGTACATATGAAGCACGAGTCATAAAGAAAGAATATCACTTTTACATTAGTGATGATAAAGAGCATGACATACATTTTGTTGAGCACTGCTTTAAGACATTTTTTGGATATTTGGAAAACAAAGGTATCAAAATTGAAAAGCATTTTGTTTGGTCGGATGGATGTGAAGCATAATTTAAATTAGCAAGGCCATTTTATGCACTATGTAGATATCATCGATACCAAAAGATACCACATATCTCTAGTTTCTTTGAGAGTGGACATGGAAAGGGAGAGCATGATGGTGCATGAGCTTGTATCAAACATGCTTTAAGAAAGTATCAATTGGACTATCAGGGATATCGTATAAATAATGATCATGATGTAGTTGAGTGGTGCAAGATGCATTTTATGGTGCCAAATCATGATAACACATCATCACAATCAGATCGAGTCATACCCTTTCAAGTATTCTAGGAGTTAACAGGTACTAATTTTAAATTTATTGATCATTGTTTGAGTTAACTTATAATATATGTCTTTAATTTTTACATGTGACCTCTCTATTGTTCAAGTGTTGATAGAAGATTAATCCATGGATGCAAGAGAGTAGACAAAACAAGATCCCTACATTCAGTTATGAGTACAGATAGTAATGTGTGGTCATTGTACACTAGAGATTATTCATGCTTTTGTTATGACTGCATTTCTGAAAACTATGATGAATGTATCAACCAAAAATGTGGATATGTTAGTGAATGGAATTTGGTTCCACTAGATGTTAAAAACACAAATGACGTTCGGGATGAAATATTTGATGACATTCCATTTATTTCTACAGATTATGACCATATTTTAGGTTTGATCAAAATTGGTACGTGTGTGTTTATGTACATGTTTTTAAAAAGGATTCATAAACTCAATTCATTTAAATAAAGTTTGTTTAATTTATATTTACAAGTTCCTAAAATTAAAAGTTCACTTTAAATGCAGGACATATTTTTGTAGTAGTAGCAGAGCCTGGAAATGTGGAAGGTGTTAGTTACTATTTATTACATTGTTGCAAGGAGAGGATGAAGCTAACACAGAATGAAACAAGTAATGGAATTATGTTTCCCACAGGTTCTAGTACTATAGTTAAGTTTGTTTATATGGTTAGTATTTATCACATCTATATATTTAACATTGAGGAACACATTGTGCAGGTTCAGTTGTTGTGAAAGGAACATATTTGAAGCAAAGAAAAATACTTAAACATGGGATTCATTTTATTATTATCAACCTAACAATAAGGTGTATTAATATAGTCATCTTGTAATTACCGCTGTCCTATCTCTTGTTCCTGTGATGGGACATGGCATTCATAAGTGGAGACTTGATACTGACGACCATGAGAGAATATTAAATGTTATTCGAGAGAGAGATGAACCACTTGATGTGGACTAAATCACACATGAAATATGATTTGAACTAAATTTTTCACGGGTGAGACCAGAGGTTTTCTTAGCTCCATTCTTTCCTACTAGTGCCCATAGTGAATGGAGCTTGAATTAAATTAAAAATTAAGAATATATAGATCTCAAATTTATGTCTTACAAGTGGATATGATATATTAATTATCTACTTGAATATGAAGTACTCTAACTTTGGAATATGAATGTGTGTATGTATTGAATTTGCATGTGTTACATTAGGATGTGTATGTTTTAAATATAAAATCTACTTGAAGTACAACAACATTAAATTAAAAGTACGTGCACAACTATTATCGAATGTACATTTAAATATAAGTAAGATTCAATGAAACATCTAGGGACCTCAATCATATAGCTCACATGTGTCAAATTTACATCATTCATAACTTTCATTATAAACATGTGTACAATCAAACATCATTCATGTATGTAATCTATTTAATTCAAACATCATTCATGTATGTAATCTATTGAAATCAAGCTCATCAAATTTAACTTAAACATGTACATGTGTAATCAATCTATTGAAAGTATTGAAAATTTACAAGTTCATCACACATGCACATGTATCTAGAGTGAAAGTATATATATAGCATGCATGAAACATCAATCATGTGTGTAGATCAAGTACTGTAAATATGAAACACATGAATCAATCATGTGTCAAACATTCTATCAAAAGCCCATCTAGAAATGAAATATAACATCAAAAACATGTGAATATATATATATATATATATATATATATATATATATATATATATATATATGAAATATGTCTCTAATCAAATATGAAAGTGCCTAGGACTCATCATGTCGACTCCTCACTAAGCGGTCACACCTAGAGTGACTATCATGCTGTGAAGGATGTGTAGATCCCTACAAAGAAAGAGATATATAAATTAAAATACATAAAGATTGTACAAAGAACTCTTAAGTTTGATTTAAAATATTATACAAGAAAACATGTTATAAAGTGTGTACACATAGATAATAAATTAAAAGCTCACCTATCCACTACTGATGTCATCATCGAGTGAGTCCCGACGACGTACACGATCAGTACCCAAAGAAGGAGTAACAAGAGGCATATCTTGGTAGACAAAAAAATATATCATATATATACATGCATGTACACACACACACACACACACACATATATATATATATCAATTGATTGAAATTTTGAAAATAAATTTAAGTTTAATTGTAACATTAAATACATGTATATAATCTGATTTATACCTATGTAGGTGGTGGAAACTGATAGTACTCAGATTCCTTGGCCTCAATCCTATCAACCAAGGTATCAAGATTTTGTTGTGTCTGGTCCAAGCTCAAATCTGCATCTGCAATATGAGTAGACTGCACACGCCTCTCTAATGATGAATGCAATGGACTAACCAGATGAGATGGCATGGAAGTCGTATCATCATGTGTCAAAAAATCTATATAACTTGTAGTGGTCACGCTAAACTCAACATCATCAAGGCCAACATCAGAGAACTGATGCACTGCACTGAATGAAGGGTCTATAAGCTGTGCCTCTCCCTGTGCAACAATAGAGTGGTCAGTAGGTGGATCCTCAAAAGCACTACCACTATGGCCACGGTCTAGGTGAGAAGGATGTGGCTGAGCGTATCTGATAGTACCCATAGGAGATCTAACCTCTGATATGGGGATATCATGCTCTGCTACTATAAATGCATATGCATCCAATAGATCCTTAGCCAAGCTAGTCAATGTCACATGTGTCACCTCTCCTATAAGTCCCTCTAGGATAGAAAGTGAAGGGATGCTTGCTGCAGTGTACATGTCATCTGCGGTCCTGCTAGCCGATGCTCCACCTGACGATCTAGAGTGCCATCGAGACATTAGGTACTGACCAACCTGATCACTAGATATGAATGTGGCAGCTACTACAATGTCCCCCACATTATCAATCATAGCTTGAAGCTAGGTGCTACAAATAACATCATCTGCAATAGGGCCCAATGAAGGAGCTATAGCAGGTGCCCTCTGACCAACAATGGCCCTGTGTACTGGTCTCTGTCGATCAACTCGATGATAAGAATCTCTATCAGCAAGCCTACCACACCCCTATCCTAGATGTGTTGGAAAATTAATGTAATTAACATCATGATCTAAATGAACCGTAGCAAAAATTTGATGTGCAAAGTATAGTAGAATCTGGTCGTTATTCGGATAATGACCATGGGCAGCTAGAAATCTAGGGTATATCAATGCTGATATAGTAGGATCCTCACACTTGGTAACCTAATACCCCTTCACATAATTTTTATCTGCATAAGATGGGAAAACTTCCCCTTTCAAGGTCACTTTAGGCACTAAAGCCTGTACCTCCTTAAGAGAAAGCCCAGAGCCAACCTCTTGTCTCTTCCTCTCAAGTATGGCCTCTATAATATATGGGGCATAGGGAGTGGTACCATGAATGTCATCCCTAATGCTAATCAAGCTATTAAGGATGGACTAACATGTGCTCTTATAGACAGTAGAGCCAGATGGATTATTTATAGATTCTTGCAACCGTTGAATCTCTCTATTAGTGCATGAAAATAGTTCTACAGGGGGATTCAATGCATCTACCACGTGTGATGTACAATAATATGTCTGATAGATCTAGAATATGTATGTACCTGAAAGATTTTATTTATTGTCAAATAAAGTCTACATATATACATGTACATTTTCCTAATTTAAATAAAAATAAAATTAAATACTATGCACATTTCACTACATTATTTGAAAGTAAAATCAATTAGATAAATTACATGTTTAAATGTAAATTACATTTTAATAGGTCTAATGGGGTCTTAAAGGGTCATGTATAACCTATCATAGGTCCTAATAGGTCCAATTAGGTCATAATAGGTTAAATTAGGTATAATTAGATCTAATTGGGTGTGATTAGGTCCTAATTGGTAGATAATTGGGTCTAATTATGACAAAATTGATCTAATTGGGTCTAATTAGGTGCTAATAAGTCTTAAGGGGTCATATTACTCATAGTGGGTCTAATTCAATATTAAAGGGGTCATATAACAGGTATTATAGGTCCTAATAGGTCTAATTAGGTCATAACAACTAATTGGGTCTAATTAGGTACTAATAGGTCTAATTAGGTGCTTTAATATAGGTCTTAATGGGTCATGTTACTCATAATGGGTCTAATGGGGTCTTATGGGGTCATATAACATGTCATAGGTCCTAATAGGTTTAATTAGGACATAATTGGTTTAATTGGGTATTAAATTAGGTCCTAATAGGTCTAATTTGGTTGAATTAGGTCCTAATAGGTCTAATTGGGTCTATTTAGGTGCTAATTAGGTCTAATTCTATTGTAATAGGTCTTATAAGTCTAATTAGGTCATAATACATCTAATTGGGTCTAATTAGGTCCTAAAAGGTTTTAAGAGGTCGTATAACTTATCAGAGACCTCTTAAAATAGACCTAGATAACTAGGAATTATGATGTCCTAATAGGTCTAATTGCATCTAAGCAGGTCTAATTAGGTGAACTAATAGGTCTACTTTGGTCTTAAGAGCTCATATTAAGCATATTGAGTCTAATTAGGTCTTAAAGGGTCATGTAGTACGAGTATATTAGGTGTTAATTAGTCTTTAAATTTGATCTAATTACAAGGTTAGAAGGGGTCCTATTACTCATATTACATAGATAATTAGGGCAAGCTATTATGACTAATTTGGTCTAAGGGGTCCTATTAAGTTCATAAATATGTCCCTAAGTAGGCATTATTACTATTCAATATTAGTTCCTATTACTTATATTAGGTATGTATTACTCACATGTATTTAAAGGTAAATTAAATAGCATAAAATTAGGTATAATTTAAAGGTCTTGTTATGGGTTAATTAGTCTAATTATGCCTAAGGGATCCTATTGCTCATATTAGGTGTACTAGCAGGTCCTATTACTCATGATATTAAGTGTTAATTAGTCTTAATTAAAAGTCTAATTAGGTCTAATTAAAGGTATAATTAGGTCTTAAGGGGTCCTCTTACTCATATTAGGTATACTTGGGACTAGTTACACATGTCTTATTAGGTGTTAATTGGTCTTATTAGGTCTAATTACGTCTTTGAGGCCCATCCTATTAATGATATTAGGTCCTAATTTGGGTCTTATTACTCATATTAGGTCAGGTAATAGGTTAAAAATTAGGTCTTAATGGGTCACAATTTACTCAAGGGGTCTAATTTTAGGTATATAATTATGTCTTCTTAGTCAAGTATTAGGTCTAATTAGTCTTATCTAGGTCTTATTAGGTGTAATTAGTCTTATCTAGGTCTTATGTACATACACATGTATACATAAAAATCTATCTATACACATGTACATATGTATACATACATATACATGCACATGTGTACACACACACACACACACACACATGCACATGTATATATATATACATACATATATATGTACATATATATATATATGTATGTATATATATATACATGTGCATGTATGCATATATATATATATATATTGTATGCATATATATATATATATATATATATATATATATATATATATATATATATATATATATATATATATATATATATATATATATAAAGAAAAATCTATATATAATATATACACATGTGCATATATATACACATATACATGCATATACATGCATATACATGTGTATATATGCATATATATACACATGTATGTGTGTGTGTGTATATATATATATATATATATATATATATATATATATATATGCATATATACACATGTATATATACATGTATACATGTGTATATGCATATATACATGTGTATATATGCATAAATAATATATACATATATACACATGTATATATGCATATATACTATTTATGCATCTATCAAAAATTGAAAAATAATAAAAATGAAATATGAAAATACCTCAAAATGGCGTTTGCAAATTCGGAAGCCATCCACAGGTTTCACTGTCACCGAAAGTGATAGTGAAAGTCACTTTCAGCAATTATATTTCTGCCAAAATAAAACCCTAACTAATGACTTTCGATTGAAAGTCATTAATTAGAAACTTTCAATCGAAAGTTCATAAGTAACTTTCGATCGAAAGTTACTTAGAACTTTCGATTGAAAGTAACTTACGATTGAAAGTCCTATGTCTAAGGACTTTCGATTGTAAGTTTAGTACTTATGATCGAAAGTATATTAGAGTTTCTATCGAAAGTTGTTAAAGAATTTTTTGCCGAAATCGCTTTTCAAGATGAATTCCTTCCTCTGAAAAATTGTAACCCACTATTGTGGGTTACATCTACATCACAGATATGGTGCAAAGGCTCAAGATATCATATCCAAAAGAAGGAAGCAAATGACAGAGGAATTTTTGTTACTTATATGCAAGGATTTGCCCAAGCTTAGCTGCTGTACAGAATTGCTCACAAAGGAAAGTTTAATTGACAATGAAAGTAAAATCTTGATGAAAATTTTAATTGACAAAGAAGGTAGACCATCAAATTTCTTTAAGATCTTAGCCACTGCCTATAAAAAGATGCTCTGCGAACTAGTTTTAGGTTCCAATCACAATAGTAATGTTCATTTAGATAAAAGAAAAGTGATATTTCACATGCATGCAAACTAGAATATAAACAATGCATGCAAAGGAAGAATACCAACACAAGTTCAAAGGAACAAAGCAACAATATAAACAAAAAAAATAAAGATGGAAACAGAAACGCGAACATGCCAATCGTAGGCAAGATAAGATAACCCAATGCAAGAAGATAAGATATCGCAGGGGAAGGGCAGATAGCAGATACAATCAGACAAAAAAAATGTTAGACTATTGGATACAGACTATGCTATGCACGAAGGGTGAAGATAAAGAGAAAGCCTTATGCAGCCACCTGCAAATATAAATGGTAAGTTGAAAGGGACAATACAATAGAAGGCTTGGTAGTGCTGAATGGCGATGCTGGAGAAAATCAATCAAAGGCTAGGGCACAATCAAAGGCAATGAATCTTAAAGGAAGGATTGAAAACAATGAAGAAAAAAACCCTCAGCAGCCACACCAGAGGAAAACACCAGATCTATAAAATCTAATATATGGCGTCCTGCCAAATATATACAATGAAAAATAAAATAAAAAAGAGTTGCTGAAGAAATCTATACAACAATTGAATCTCAAACCAGTGCTATGAAAAAGCATGCTATGAAACCAAGGAGAGAAGATCGCTATTGCACAAGGAGACTACAGACAAAAAAAGAATGCCTGCGTCAAAAGGATTGAAATCAATGAATAGAACAATCACATAAAAATAGAAAAATATAACACAACTAAGAATAATAGAATAAATAACACAACAACTATAATCACAAGAAGATGCTGACCTCAAGTAGAGCACATGCAATGATTAAAAAGAAATGCATGCAAGGAAAAATCATGCATGCAAAGGATAAAAAAATGCATATGAAGAGCCAAAAAAAATACTTAAGGGAAGAGTATGCCACATAAGCAATGCCCACTACCAGAATTAAATACCTAACTGAAACCTAATACTAGAATATTTAGCTTACAAAAACCTAAAAACATGGAGACCAAACTCAAAAAAGTGCTTCAAAAAACTAATTCTCTTTTCTTTCAAATAAATTGGCCATGCCAAATTATCTATGAGATTATAAAGAGAGATATGATAAAAAAATTATCTATGAAATTATCTATGATTAAAAAAAAATGTAAGAATCGATAATTATAAACTATTTGCAAAGAGAAACTTAACTACGGAAATGAGATTCAATTCTCTCTATACAACGTCTCTGAATTTGGAGTGCACCAAGATATGGTAGCTTCTTTACCTACACACTCAAAACATGATTAAACCAACCTGCTCTGATACCATGTTAAAATTATAACAAAATAATGAGAGATAAGAAATTGTTTAATGCAACGAGCAAGGAGTAAGAAGGTTTACCATGAATTAACACAAAACTAGGAGCATTCACCAAAGAGCAAAGAAACAAAGGATACAATATTTTGAAGGGGGAAAAGCATATAAAAACCCCCGTGATATAATGAATATGGAAAAAATGCCTAAGAATGAGAGAGAGAGAGTGTGTGTGTGTGAGAGAGCTTAGCTCATACAATAGTGTTCAAGAAGAAGAATTATCTCATGTCAAGAGAGAAGGAGATCCATCTCTTTAATAGAGATGTGAGGAAGGAGTTACATTGTAACTCCCATTACTATGTATGCCACATTTCAATAGTGTGTGAGACAAGTGTAGGATTCCTCATAAGGAGGAATATCTATTTTCCTTAAAAAAGGAATTACAAATATGTGACATGTCCTCCTACTTGGACTAGAGGACAAATACAATAGGATACCTTGGTTTATCCTTTAAATACATATATATACCAATGAAAGATTAAATTCTAACACTTTTAACAACTTGTGCATCATGATAATGAAGAAATAAATGCATAGAAAATAGATCTAGATATATCCAAATGCATTCAAAAGAAATACAATAGGGCATCTAGTTCCACATGTATTTTTAAAGAAATTTTACAATTTTTTTTGTATTTTTGAAATGTAAATGCAAGAGCATGTAAGATCTAACACAAAATGTAAATCTAACACCAAAAAGAAAGAGTTGTCTATCGCGGGTTCACCAAAATGTATAAGTGAAGGTGAAAACACAAGATAATAGAAAGGGAGATCTAACACAATAGGGCATCTAAATCCACAAAAGAAAAGGGGTAAGTATGCCGGGTTCACCAAAATGTATAGTGAGGGTGAACACACAAGATAATGCAAAGGAAGATCTAGCACAATAGGGCATCTAAATCCAAAAAAGAAAGGGGTAAGTATGTCAGGTTCACCAAAATGTATAGGATAAAATAGTGTATGGGGTCCTAGAACAATGGTTTGCACATAAAAGAGACCCCAAAGCCAATATTTTACACATACATTTGAATTGTAAGGGAAATACTTGAAATTAGATAAAATAAGATACATACCTCATGATTAAATTAATTTGGAAATACCTATTTTCTGGTGCATATGTATAGTTTCGGAGAATTATGCAACTTGTTCTAGACTGGAAATGCCGAGACAAAGAAAACCCACAAATATTTTATCTTTCTGACAGTGGGTAGTCTTTGACCCTCATAAAAGGTAAAAGGCTACATTTTTATTCTGAAGGTCAACTTTGAATTTGTTCTCAAATCTTGAAAGTTCAGCAAAAAGGGTATCCAAATCCAAGCTTAGATCCACAGTTTCACACTTGTACCTACAAGAAAAATGGTTTTATTGTTTGTTTGGGGGGGTTTGCCTTAGTCAAACCCCAGTTTAGAATCAACCTTAATATTGAAATTGGAATGGATAATGCTAGCAAGTAGTAGAAGTAGATCTAACAATGAAGCTATGATATTTAATAGATATGCAAATTGTATTTGAAATGTAATCAAGTATGTTAATATGAAAGCTTGAACATAACATCAACAAATGTAAATCAAACCTCCATGATTGTATGCTTGGAATCCACCTTGAGGGAAGAATGAATGGATCTTGAAGATGAACAAAAGGATCTTGAAGGAAGATCACACCATCATGATGGCTAGATGTAGGGTTTGAATGATGAATCTTGAATGCTTAAACCAAATCCCTTCAATGGCTTGAATGCTTGAATGCTTGATGTTAAATGGAGAACTTGGATAGAGAAGAGGACTTGAATGGATGCTTTATTGATCTTTCTTGATGAAATGCTTTCTTGATCTCCTTGCTTGAGAGTGCTTGAGCATGAAAACTTGATGTAGAGATCTTCTCACAAAACTTGATGGAGAAAATGAGAGAGGAAGGCTTTCTTTTATAGTGATCTAGGGCACAATCCTCTAGAGGGGCCACCTTGGGGAATTAAATTCCAATTAGGCCTCAACCCTTTAGGAATGGACCTAAATTAAATATAATTTAAGAGTTTACCATTTCGGAGACCAAAACAACCAACCCAGAAGTGGGAAAACAATTATTTATGAAACCCAACAACCGGAGATCACGGGACCTTGAAACTTGAACTCAGGGTCAAGGATGAGCTCAACCCCAAAATAGGTCAGGGTCAAGGTCTAATTTGACCCCTTTAGGTTTTCATTGACCTTGAGGTTATAGATATCAGGGTCTCAGTCCAGAGATGCCAGAATAAAAAATAGGAGGTCTCGAGAGTGCCTGGAGACCTAGAAATGATGTCAGAATAGGGTAGAGTGCCAAGGAGAGGCACAAAATCCTATGATGAACATGATGAATTCCAAGAGGACCTATTTTTAAGTTCTACCTATAAAATAGATCCATAGAAGAGGGAACTTAAGGAGAATCCTCAGGATCCTAACCCTAATTTCACCTAGAATGAAGGAATCAAGTGCATAAAAGAAATGGAAAGCGGAGAGAAAGCTAGATCAAAGATGGGGACCCATTCAAGGTTCTTGACATGATCCCAAAACACCTACTTGGAGGGCTAAATGCTCTTATCATGGAAGTGCTTCCATTTTAAGATGATACAACATCATTGGAATCTATTATATAAACTTCTAGTTATTGATTATATGCAATATTATATTAAATCACAACCAATGCTTTATATGTGTCTTGTCACTCTGCCAATATAGATGGAAATCATAAATTAGAGTTACCATGGCATACTACTCTCCTTTCTTAAAAGATATACTAAACAAAAATTCAAGTTTTAAAAAGAGTAAAGATAGGAGTGATTAGATGTAGAGATTGTCATATGTAATTGTTGACTCTGTTAGTTGTAATAGTTGTCTATCGGTTAAATCTATTGCTTAATGTCAAGTTAGGTCTATCAGTATACATTGAGTTAACTACACATGTGAGTAGTCAGTTGGTAGCTGAAGTTCTTAATACAAACTTTTCATGTCTTGAAGTTTCTAGATTTTGGCACCCATTTTCGACACTCTTTTCATTGCTCTATTTTAGATTTAAAATATATCATGTAAATGTGTATTGTAGATGAAGTAATAAAATGAATATTTTCTTTTCCTTTGGATTCAAGTTCTATTATGTTTTTCCTTTGCTCCAAAATATCTGATATGGTATCAAAGATGATGGTTGGGTCAAGCTGAAGGAGTTTGAAGGGTTTGAAGAAAACGTGCCTCCCAAAATAGTAGTTTGAAGTCAGTTAAGGATTTGGGTGAACTAGTTGTGTTCTTACCCTACAAAATAGAAGGTGAACCAGTCATGTTTAACTTGAAGAGATAGAATATTCTACACCAACAATGACCCAGTGTAGGACAAATAAAGGTAATCGAGTTTCTCAACATTTTTACAGAAATTCTTGTTGTTTAGTTTAGGAAATAGCAAAATAGATTGAAGTAGTCATGACATCTACAAGAAATAATAGCACACAAGGTCCAATATTGAATGAAAAAAATTATGCCATGTAGGCCATTAAGACGAAGAGCTATTTGAAGAAATTAGATTTTTTGAAGGATTTAGAGACCAAGTATGAAGAACCTAGTGCACATGATATAGCTCAAATGACAAATGCACAAATAAATGCAAATGTAGAGAGAAAAAGAAAAGATTCTAGAGCCCTATGAAATCTACATAATGGAGCTAAAGACTCCATATTTCCTAAAATAGTAGTATCAACAAGTACAAATTAGGCCTAGGAGACACTTGCAACAACATATAATCAAGGAATAAATAAGGTAAATAATTCTAAGTTACAAATTTTGAGGAAAAGGTTTGAAACCTTGAAAATGAAGGATGTAGAAACTATAGACCAATTCATGTCTCAAGCCATAGATGTAGTAAACCAACTAAGATCCTATGGTGAAGACATCTTAAACAAAAAAGTGGAGAAAATCCTTAAAAGTCTTCCATAGTCATATGATATCTTGGTGACAACAATTGAATAATGTAATGACCTTTATTTATTTTCCTTTGAAGAGTTCATTGGTTCAATATTGAATCATGAGTCTAGAATTAAAAATAGAAATGAATCTCTAGAGACTTCTCTACAAACACAAGACACAATCAGTAGAGGATGAGATATGCAACAACTTATAGAGCCAATTACCTACTAGATGTAACACCTCGCCAGGGAACCCAAAAGAGATTAACCTAGAAAATTGTACTAAGTTTGATGAACAATTTTTATCCTAAGGTTTACATAACAAGATAAAATTAATGTGGAATCAATAACCATTTACTCATGTTAACACAACAAGCAACATAGATTACAAAACTCTAGGGTCCCATGACGTAGAATTACATAAGAAAAGAACTCATCTAAATAACCAAGACAAATGATTTCATATCAAATATATAACAAATACAGCTTCAATAATTTCAATTCTCATGGACAAACATGAAACCTACATAAACTCACATCCACTGCACATGTTCGCAGGGTATGTAGTAATCACTCTAACAATAATTGTACAATATCCAGATTAGGTATCACAAGCGATACTCTAATACAAGATTAAAATAAATGAAGATAAGAATAATTCCACCAATGAAGAATAATAAAGAGTCCAACTGTAGAAGAACCATCAAGCACTGGATCAAGGATGTCAAATCTAAAATGGTAAAGAATCACTACCACTCATCCATGTAGATCCACAAAGGTCTACCCCACCATGCTGAGGAGATAACAATAGACCCCACTCGGATAACCAATACCAAATAAACATCAAACCACTAAGCAAAGGAATCCTAAAATCTCTCTAACTCCAGGTCTACAAAAGATAGTGATATGTAAGACTCACTATTCCAGAGGCAAGTGAAACATGTGGGATAACTAGACTATGTATAGGAAGGTGTCATCATGTACGTCTAACCCTTAAGTTTTTTCTGGGTAGTCTCTCTGGACCCTGACACTCAAGTGACCATACATGGTATCAATGACCTCTCATACAGACAAAGCCATTAACTATGCCAGACACACACCTTTCAAGGTAGAAAACATCATCTCATCCTCCATCTTAGTCTATACTGTTATCTCTATTGAGCATTCAAGGTTGTCATTAGTATCAAAGGTTATCAAAGATATTGGTCGGTCACTTACATTGAGCAAATCGGTAACTAAAAGCAAGATAGACTAGTCGGTAAAGCTCACACACCGAGCACTACACAGTTTATCAAGAAACAACATCACCGACACTGAAAGACAGTAAACACCATGCGTCACAGTATACACCGAGCAATTTATATAGTGTTTACTGAGGATCATAGAAAATGGCATAGTAATCTAAAATGGTACATTCTTCTATGCAAATGGTTCCAACAGATCAGAAAACATTTTACCAAGATTGAGGAATATTTATTGTTATGATATTCATTAAATGAAATGTATATCTTATGTAATAGTTTGATCTAGGTTATTTTTGTACACTGTAGATCTTAGGGTTATGACTATGTTGTGTAACCTAATTTTGTTGAAGCGGCAAAAGAAAATTGCTATATAAATGTATGTTTACATCATTTGTGATGTGAACTGATGTGAGAATAGATATATGAATCAAGGAGAAACTTGAAGCATTTTCCTAAACTTCAAGTCTATCAGTTAATAGAAGCAGATTGTACAGGATATTAGATTAAGCAGAATCAGAAAAGGCTACTGAGCAGTTCAGAGAAAAGATACATCATAGTAAAGGTGATATTTTGTCAGTACCTTATAGATCTGTATCAGAAAATTGAGTTGTCAATTAGAAGATAATTGCCTATTGCTTTCTAACAATTGTAATAGAGTTTTTGGATAAATCTCTTAGCAGAGTAGACTTAATAGTCTTATGTAAATCTCTTAATTGAGTGCACACTTCATTAGTGTTGTTAAAACCCTATAACTAGGTAGATCTAGCTGATCTAACATGTTACTCCTAATAGGGTAAGATCACCAAAAGTGATCAAAACTTGTAGCCCTAACGTGCAAACCTTTTCTATTTGCAGTAGTGAAGAATTTGTGGGTGTGATCCCCAGTGCAATTTTTACCTTCTAACAAGGGTTTCTACGTTACCAAAATAGTTGTGTTATGTGATTTCTATTTTGATTTCATGTTGTTTACTTTGGTAAGTTAAATGGATGATTGATACATGCAATTAGATACAAGTTATTTTGCAAGGTTATCACTATTTACAGTCATAGATCTAAAAGGTTTACAAGTAAAGTTTTTGAAGGCACTGATTCACCCCTCCCCTCTCAGTACCCATCTCTCCTAATTCCAACAATTGGTATCAGAGCATAGTTCTCTTGTTGAATAGTTTAACCACTAAAGGGTAAAGATCTAAGTCATGGAGAGATATAAGCTTGACAAGACTATTGATAATAAGAAGATACAGATGCAGATGTTTTTTGAACAGTATAAGCAAGCTAGAGAAGGACTGAAGAAACTATTGGTTGAAAGAAAGAACCTAGTTATTCTACAAAATGAGATCGGTTACCATGAAGAATCTATTGATAAAATGTTTGAGCATATTGGATCTAGTTCTAGAAGCATCTCTGATGGATCTGAAAGTATAATCACTAATTTGTCTGAAAAGAATCAGCACTTACTTGATCAAGTGAAAGCACTACAAATCGGTCAAGAATCTCAGATGGTGAGCATGGTAGAAACAATGAACAATGCTAGACAAGCTGAGAAAGAAAGGAATCTGGCTATTGATGACTGAAGATAGATGAATGAACAACTTCAAGCTAAAGAAAGTGAAATACAGAGACTCACTAATCATCACTTCCAAGTATCTAATCAAATGATGACTGTGAATCAAGAGGTAAACTGAGTGAATGGAGAATTATCAAGAAGAATAGAAGATGTTGCAAGATTCAGAGAGGAGAATGAGAAGCTGAGAAATGAAGTGAAAAATCAATAGCAACACAATGCAATGATGAAATTGGCTGAGGATAGTTCTAAGAAGATTGATGACTTTCTGACTAATCAAAGAAGATTTGGGAGTAAAGCTGGTCTAGGCTATATCGGTGAAGGAGAATCATCACATCAAGATGAACAAGTCAACAACAATCAAAGTTAGAAACCTAAAGCATTGACATGTTATTACTATGGCAAATCGGGACATACATCTAATGTGTGTAGAAGAAAAGCACAAGGTAAACATCCTGTCAATCCTAAGTTTAATGGATATTGTTATTACTGTGGTAAGTTTGGACATCAAGCTTATGAGTGTAGAGCTAAATAGAATGATATCACTAAGGATACTACCATGGAGAAAATATGCTATACTTGTAATAAACATGGACACACTGCACGAGAGTGTAAGGCTAAGATGAAGCAAGTATGGACTCCTAAGTAGAAAACACAGTGAAAGCCTTATCAACCGAAGAGACAAAGTAATTCTTATGTTTGGGATTATAAAACTTGGGCTAACTATACTGCTTGTTGTAGATATGGACACATTGCAGCAAATTGTTACAGAAAGAGTCGGATTGGACAATCAAGAAGCTGGACAAGCACTGGAATGGCATGAATGCACTATCATAAAGTCGGTCATTTAAGCAAGAACTGTAGGGACCAAGCACTAGATGAAATTCATGTATTTGAGAGTGGACACACTATTGTAGATGTCATGAAGATAAGGAACATGATGTGGAGAAAGGCATCTAATGAGAATGCTGAGTCAAGTAATGTTGTCAGTGAAACCTCATCCACTGGATTGGGTGACATCGGTAACTCCACTTAAGGTGACAAAGGTATGTATGAGACTGATATTTATAGTGAGCACATCTTACATACAATTCCTTATAAATGATGTACAAATACCAAATCAACATGAATAAAGATGCATTATGGTTTATATGTTATGAGCTAACAATGTTATATAGTCGATAAAAGAGAGACCGAGAGTTGGTTACCTGTCGGTAATCACTACACAAGGTTAACTAGACAATAGTGGAAACCAATAGAGAAATCCTATGTTAACCAAGTGACAAATAAATTGTAATCATCACTGAGATGACAACTATTATGTACCAAAGTTAGGTCAAGCATTTAATGCATGAAAGTTTCAACAGGAATATCGAAAAGTCTATAAATACATGAGAAACAGAGTTCATTTTTTACATTGCATTTTCGAAGAGCAAAGACTTCACAAAGAAGAGTTTGAGCTAAAAGATTTTCAAAAGGATTCAAGGCTACTGTAGATCAAACCGACATCACTCTTTGATGACTCCGAGTAAGTTCATTTGCTACTAAACACTTTTTTAACCTGCTGCTAGCCGAAACCCTAAATCAATTTATGGCATCTACATCATCCGCTAGCAAATCACAAAGTGTTGAGGAAGAAGTTAATCTGATTGTAAGGGAAAATTTTGACGAACCTAAGTTCAAGCCAAATCCCAAGGTCGCATCACAAACAGATTCAATGGGTGCTTTCTCAAGCATACTAGATAGGGTTTTATTGAAAGAAGACGTAAGAGCGTATATTCATTACAAAATTAGAGGAAGTAGGAGACTTTGAAACTATTGCTACATATCAACAAGTTTGTGGCACTGATGGAAAACTAAAACAAGAATAAACGAAGATTGAGGAATCAGGGTTATCATGTGTCACATACTATCAGCATTCATTTAAGATATATTAGATCAGAACCGTATTGAGTAGGTATCATGATGGAAAATTTTGGCTGGATAAACCAATAGAGGTCACTAAAAAAATAATCAGTAGGGTTACTGGCTTCCCTACAACAGACAAGGAAAAAGCCTTCCATAGTTCATCATGACCTGATGTTGAGAAGAACACTGGAGCTCAATGGGACGGTCGGGCACTAAAAATTTCATCAATCAAAGACCCAGTAGTTAAGTTTGCAACACATGTAATTGGGTACAAAATATTTCAATTGAGCAGACTCAATAGCGTACCCTACAATGTAGTAGACATGGCATACAAAATTGTGGAGAAAGGTCACCAGGTTGTTCTTTTTGAGGTACTGTTACATCAACTACAAGAAAACTTGAAGACTATAAGGTCAAAGAAGTCAAACACATGTAAGTTTGGATCACTACTTGTTTGTTTATTTTTCTATATACAAAAGTATGTACCTGGCGTTAGTAAAGTAAACTAGACAATAGATAAACAAATAACTGCACAGATTACTGAGATGATGAGTAAGTTAGGAGATAAACTGAATATAGAATTTGATGCATACTTCAAAGAATTTCAGACCAAAATGCATCAAAGAAGTAGAATTCCAAGGGAATTAGTTGAAAAATTTGAGACATACATTTGTTTTGTAGTCGACACAAATCATTCTATGATAAGAGCAGTTGAACCTAGATCAAAATGGTTGGTACCTATGGGTTATGAAATGAACCATGATTTCACACTGAAATCTATTAATGCACTGCTTGAATTACCAATAGACCCCATTGCCACTAGGTTTGGAACATATGAAGAGGCCAAATCTAGAATCACTACAGGCATAGAGATCAGTAAAATGTCTAGAAGGGAAAAGAAGATGAAGAAAGATCTTACTGCTAGATTTGGAGATGTCTCTGACTCATCTGAGGAGACACCAGTTGATCAAGCAATTGAAGGTCAATTAATGTTAGCTGACAAGCCATATGATAGTGAGGAAACTGAGTCTGAAGAAGAAAAAGATCCCACACCGGTTCCTCCTCCCAAAGTTCTTAAGAAGAAGTAGTTACCTATACAAGAAGGTATAAGGACAAGATCATCAATTACAGCTTCACCACCACAAAAGAAGGAAGCAGAAAAGGTCATAAAATGAAAGGCAGCTACACCAACTAAAACTTATGCAAAGAAAGGATCCAAGGTTGCAGCTGAGGCACCGAAGAAAAGAAGAAGACTGATAAGAGGTAAAGAAGACCTTGATGATATTGAAACTAAAGATGACACCAATCAATTCAAGGTGGTCAGCAACAAGGTAAGGTCAATAGATGAATTCATTGAAGATATAATTGAGAACAAAGACCTTGCTGATCCGAAAATAGGCAAATTTGACAAGATGTAAATTGAGGATTAAACCAAGATAGAAGAGGTAGTCATCCAAATGATGATAAAATTCAAGTGAGTTCCATTAGAATTTTCATGTTCATTACCAAAGGATTTGGATGATAGGATAAACCAAAAGTGGGCTTATGCACTTGAAACTGAGAAAAGAAAGAGAGAAAGATCTCTAGTTCGAGCAGCCCCACATCTCAGTCTACCAGAAATTGATGAACACATGGCTAACTATCAAGCAAGATTTATGGTAAAGCTCCGGGCCATGACAATACTAGATGAGAACTTGGCAAACATAGATGAGACTGGCGATTCTCTATGGAGATCTATTTTTGAGGCCAGAGAAAAAGCTGAGCAAAAGGCATTCTTAAACCCATCTAAGAAGAGACAAGATTCCAAAGGTAAAGGTATTTATATTGATGATGGTACAACAAATAAGTCAAAGGACACTGGTATATCAGTTATTGAGGTAATTGATATCATTGAGAAAAAGGAAGACATAAATGTTTCATAGGATGCACCAGATCTAGTAGAGATCCAACTGAAGAAGAAAACTGATGATGATGTACTCATTGAGGACATCAAAAATGGTGATCCCGATGACAAGGAAGATGGGGATGTAAATATTGCACCCCTAAAAAATCAAGATGAAGAACAAGCCACTGAATGTACATTTACATCACTGCCAAGTAAGCTTCCTGTACTTGTAGAAGAAGCTGAAATCATTTCACAAGTACAACTCGATAGCTCAGACCCTGAGCAACACAAAGACACCACAGGAGTACAAGAAATTGAGAAACCTGCAGAGATAGATGAGCCTAACAAAATAGAGGCACCTTCCACTGAGAAAAAGGTAACAGATGAGACAAAGGGAATCAAGGTGATCCCATCTGACACCACACCCAAGGCTCCCACTCCATCAACCTAGACAATGGCTACCGAGGAGTAGAAGAAGGAAGAGAGTGTGTCAACTAGGAAGGATACTCTGATGACTGGAGACAAGTCTCTTGTCATTATTGAGAAGAAATCACCATTAGTATCAGAGAAGAAGAAGAAAAAGAAAGGAAAAGGGCTGGTTACCCTAGATGGAGTGATAATTATTCCTAAGTGTGACTCGAGGACCCTGAGCCCTAAAGAACTAAGAAAATATAGGGAATTATGTTCAAGACAGGCAGCTCAAGAGAGGCTGAAGCAAGAAACTAAGAGAAAAGAAATTCTAGTAGATGTGAGGGATATCCTACAATAGGTAGTACCTAAGGTGAATATTGATGAGGATACTCCCATCATAGATCACCTTGCTATATTAACAAAGAAGATCAATACCCTAGATACCGATGCAGACAAATGGATTGAAGAAAGGGCAAAGTCAAGGATACAGAATAAACTGGTAAAGAAAATCAGCCAAGAAGTGGCAATTGAGAAGGTCAAATTATTTGAGGTAATCACTCAGATAAAATCTATCACCTAGCTAATTTGTCAGTTCTTACTAAAGCTTTGTATTGTAGAAATCTTCACTATTGATGTTAGTGAAAAGATAAAAGGACTGGAAGCAGAAATCAAGGTTGGTACAACTACAGCTATAACCGAGCCAAATGCTTTCACAAAGTACATTCACCAAGTTCAAGAAATCCAACGGTTAATAACAGACTTAAAGAAACAAGAAGAGCACATAACTGATCAGGTCACTGAGTTACAGATAGAACTCCTACCATACCTAAAAAATTTTGAGGCACACATTATCAAAGCAGAACAACTTGTTGCAACACCAAAAATTTATGTGATGGATAACATCTTTGACATGTATGCACAAGTCGGTCTTGAGCATATTGCTCTCACCAACTTGAAATAGGAATGGGAAAACCTCTTGGAGTTAGTAAAGAAAATCCACCAACATATTTTTGACAAAATGTGAGTATACTGTTAAATTTTTTTTGTATTTGGCATTACTATCAAAAAGGGGGAAAGCAATGTATATGTCAATATGCCAAATAAATATGTACATAGATGCTACGTATACTACATATTAATCGGGAGCATGCACCGAGGGAGAGTACTTTAGAAATTTTGATAAGCACATATGTATATGGCGGAGATATAAGTTATATATAGAACAATTTTGTCTATATACATTCGAGTTTTGATACTAATGCCAAAGGGGGAGATTTTTATCTCTATTGAGCATTCAAGGTTGTCATTAGTATCAAAGGTTATCAAAGATATCGGTTGGCCACTTACATTGAGAAAATTGATAACTAGAAGCAAGACAGACTAGTCGGTAAAGCTCACATACCGAGCACTACATAGTTTACCGAGCAACAACATCACCAACACCGATAGATAGTAAACACCGAGCGTCACAGTATACACCAAGTAGTTTATATAGTGTTTACCGAGGATCACAGAAAATAGCATAGTAATTTGAAATTGCACATTCTTCTATGCAAATGGTTACAACAGATCAAAATTTTTTTTACCAAGATCGAGAAATATTTATTGTTATGATATTCATTAAATGCAATGTATATCTTATGTAATAGTTTCATCTAGGTTATTTTTGTACACCGTAGATCTTAGGGTTACGACTATGTTGTGTAACCTAAATTTGTTAAAGTGGAAAAAGCAGATCGCTATATAAATGTATGTTTACATCATTTGTGATGTGAACTGATGTGAGAACATTTATATGAATCAAGGAGAAACTTGAAGCATTTGCCTAAACTTCAAGTCTATTAGTTAACATAAGTAGATTGCAGAGGATATTAGATTAAGCAGAATCAGAAAAGGCTACCGAGAAGTTCAGAGCACAGATACATCATAGTAAAGGTGATATTTTGTCAGTACCTTATAGATCTGTATCAGATAGTTGAGTTGTCAATTAGCAGATAATTGCCTATTGCTTTCTAACAATTGTAATAGAGTTTTTGGATAAATCTCTTAGCAAAGTAGACTTAATAGTCTTATGTAAATCTCTTAACTGAGTGCACACTTCATTAGTGTTGTTAAAATCCTATAACTAGGTAGATCTAGCTGATCTAACATGTTACTCCTAACAGGGTAAGATCACCATAAGTGATCAAAACTTGTAGCCCTAATAGGCAAACCTTTTCTATCTCTAGTGGTGAAGAATTTGTGGGTGTCATCCCCAACGCAGTTTTTACCTTCTAACAAGGGTTTCTACATTACCAAAATACTTATGTTATGTGATTTCTATTTTGATTTCATGTTGTTTACTTTGGTAAGTTAAATGGATGATTGATACATGCAATTAGATACAAGTTATTTTGCAAGGTTATCACTATTTACAGTCATAGATCTGAAAGGTTTACAAGTAAAATTTTTGAAGGCATTGATTCACCCCTCCCCTCTCAGTACCTATCTCTCCTAATTCCAACATATACTAGCACTCAAGCATGGGTGAGGAAACACATCTTATTAAGTTCATTTTAAGACCCCTTAATGACATATTAGGCTATCACTTGATTAAGATTACTTATAATAAGTGATGCTGGCAGCCACTTGTGGGCCCCAATGCTTATTGTGAGCCACCCCCTATTACACATCTAAGTAAGCTACCTTAGGTTCATAGATACCACATAGATCTATCACAGATATACAATCAGGTAATCCCACATCTACTATCATACACAAGAACTAGAAATGACTACAAGATACCCATTTACAAAATACAGTATAACATGAGCCTACATGGTCAATTTAGGGTGATAAATCACAATACACACACATCATAACATAAGACATAAAATATGTCTAAAAGACTCATACCCCTACCTCTGTATTCCTCCTAGGTCATCTAATGCCCCATTAACACATTTAAGCAACATAAAACACTCAAGGAGGAATAAATAACATTTACATAATAAAGAATTGAAAAATGAAACATTATGCATTTAAGTTCAACAACGAACATAAATAAATTCCATAAATCACTAAAACAATGCTAATTGCTCTCTAAAGTCTCCAATAGTTTCAATTTGACAAAAGACGCCCATTTACCATAATACATAAACAATTATCAAATTACTATTCACAATATTAAAAATGAACCAATATTAATTCCAATTAAAAATAAACATTATATATATATATATATATATATATTCAAATATATTTTAACATATATAAATTTTTTAATCTAATTTATTTTTTAAAGAAAAAGTGGTCATGCTACTATATTATATTATTTTATAATAAACTGGTTCAAAAACTCAATCGAGAAAGAACCAGAAAGAAAACCCAATATCACTATTTTATACAATATGAGGATTACAAATAGATAGCATACCCTATCAATCTAAACCAAAAGATGAAAACATGTATCTTTCGAGTATGCCTATCTATCTATTACAATCCAAAGATGAAAACATGTATCTTTCAAGTGTGGCTTTATATCTATAACAATATGGATGATAGAAACACATAATTTTTTATAATATTCCTTACTCCTCCATTGCAATGAAATCCCGATCCACAAACTCTAGTTGAGACCGAGGAGAATGAACTATAGACTTAGTCTCCTAGCCGTGTGCATGATCACCAACAAAAGTATCTGCCTCCTAGCTATGTGTGATCGGATCTCCCCATGCTGCCACATTATCTTGTTGAGTTGGATACGAGGGCCATCCACCAACATCAAATGGAAAGTAATTCAAATCAGGAACCACTTCATTGCCATGTGCCAGCTAAGCACTAACCGATGGAGAGGTCACTATTGAAGTCTGCTTGTAGCCATATATTACCATTTTCCCTCAAACTAAACACGAACAAAATGTCCATTCTGCATAAATCATGATCACTGGCAAGATATTAGGATCTCTGCTAACTAAGATCACCATCTATTATTCCACAAGGATATTTGCTAATCTAATTATTAATAAAAATACATTTATTAAAAGTGGTTAATAAAACATAACTTAAAAAATAAATTTAATTTAAAAAAAAAACTTTTAAAAAATAAAATTTAATAACAAATCTTAATTAAAACAAAAAAATAAATGTGATTTGGGGGGGGGGTGGGGGGGGACGTACCCGCACCCCATGTTGCCCGTGTGGTAGCCTTTCTACTACACGACAACATGCCCCACGTAGGAAGGGGTACTCCCTACAACAGTACCCACTGCCTCGACAATGAGGTACCTACTGTCGGCAGTACCTACTGCCCATGCGGTGTTACTGCGCGACAGAAGGGATAGGGGGCTATGGTGGCCCCCGCCCCCATACCAATTTTAATTTTTAAAAATTTTTTTAGAGGAAATTTTTCTAAAAAACATGAATGACAATTTTCATTTTTTTTATTTCCAAAATTCCGAAAAGAAACATTATTTTTTAATACTTCTTTTTTGACTTTCTCCATTTTGTCTTTTTCTGGGTTTTGATTTTTTTTTGTTGTGTAAATTTTTTTGACAGTGTATTTAAATTCCAAAGAGTAACTTTTAAACCCAAAATTCATTTTTCACCACAAAATTGATTTCTCGTTCCATAGAGAAAATTATTTTTCCAAACCCAATAGTTTAACTATAGTCCAGGTTAATTTTTCATTTTCTATGAGATTTGTAAAGAATTTTTCTACAAAATTTTGACAATATAACCCTACTATGCCAAGGCTCAATAAATCCTAAAAACAACAGATCTCAGGGTTTTCTAAATACCCAAAATAATAAAAACTCCAAATACATATAATGAGGTAAAATGAAATCATTCAGACACAAGAACATTAGCTATTTGCAAAATAGAAACTGACAAAAGATTTTTCAAACCCTACCTTGGATCCAATGCAAAATTTTGAATATGAAGCCCTTGAAGAACTATAGAAACTAGATTATTCCAAGAATGCATCCAACCAGTAGATCTGAAACCACGTAGAATGCAAGCACAAGAATCCAGAAACACACATAGAGCTTTCAAAATAACATGCAGCCACAAACACCCAAATTCTCCAAAATGCCAAAAAAACTCCAAGCTCTCTAAGAATCCTCCAAAACTTGTTCTCCCCAAAATGAAAGATCAATCCTCCTAAAGAGATTCAATTGCCCCCTTTCATGCAAATCTTAATGACAACACACTAGTCAATCCCTAAAACAACTCAACTCAAAATTGAAAGAAATTCCTAATTAAATAAATAAAATATCTTTTATTTGCACAACTCAACTTTGCCTCTTTAAAACAAGTTGTTATTTTTTTGAAATTAAATTATTTTTTTAACAACACTAATGCACATGCAATTAACTAAAATATGCATTAAATAGATTAAATATTTACAACATAATAAAACTATGCAATTAAATATTTAATTATTTAATAAAGCTTAAAAAAATATTTAATTCTAATTTCAATTAAATAATAAATTAAATCCAAATATTCAAATATTTAAATTTTAATTAATTTCCTCAAAGAAACATAGGAACATAATTAATATTCACTTTCAACTATAATCATTAAATCAATAATCACAGAAAATCACTCACTTATGAAATCAATCAATTGAGACCAAACAAAACAAAACCAAACATGCTCAAGAAAGGGATCCACGAATCCATGTCAACTAGACAAATCTAGGTAAGGTAGTCAAACTCATACTCATCCACTCTTAGGACAAATAGGCTTAGGTTAGGGTTTCGGGTCTGACTATTACCTCCCCTCTTTACCATTGAGATGAATATTTATGGATATGCTCACTCCTGCCAATTCAAGGAAGATGATGCCCTGTACTTGCAAACCTGACATCACAAGAACAAGCATGCACATCCAATATAAATATAGCAGACAATGATAGGGTACGATTGAACGTGTGGATCTTGCCATGGAAAGTAACTATGTCTCCATCCTCTACCACACAAACACACAAAATAGGTACACACACATGATAACAGTACACATACAAGTATGGGGTCAGTAACATCATAAACCATAATAAACATAAAACATCACATCATGATAATATCATCATCTAACTATGCAATCACATGATAAACATATAGCAATCATAATCTAGAATCATCCATTGAAAAAATAACTACTCACATGAAATGTAGCTTAAAAGAATTTGGCCAATCAAATGAAATAATAGCCTAAAAGAGTATTGCAACTAAAATTGAAAGCAAACTATGAGTGGGTACTACACTAGAGTTGGTCCATACTAAGCTCTGTGGGCCAATGCAAACAAAATATATAGGAGGAAGATATTACTTCTTAACCTTCATTGATGACTACAGTAGAATGACATGGGTGTATTTCATCAAGAACAAAACAAATACCTTTGAAAGATTCAAACAATTTAAGGCAATGACAGAAAAATAGACTAGTAGACATATCAAAGTCTTAAGGTCTGATGGAAGAGGTGAATATGAGAAAGATTTTGTAGCATATTATAGAGAAAAATGCATACATAGAAAATTCATTGCCATATACACTCTGCAACAAAATGTAGTGGTAGAGAGGAAAAATCAAACAATTATGAACATGACAAGAAGTATGTTAAAAGCTAAAAACTTACCAAATGAATATTGGGTAGAGGCAGTTTCATGTTTAGCCTACATCTTGAATAGATCACCTATAAAAAGTGTGAAGGATAACCTGCACCTTTAGAAGCATTGAGTGAAGTGAAGCCAAATGTAACAAATTTGATAATTTTTGGAAGTATTTCCTATACACATGTGCCTAAGGAGTTAGGGATAAAACTTGATGATAGAAGTGAGAAATGTATATTCGTAGGTTATAGTGATGCATCAAAATCCTACAAGCTATACAATCCAATAACCAATAAGACAATAGTGTCTAAAGATGTGAACTTTGTTGAAGATAAATCATGGTATGAACAAGATGATGGAACAACTCATAGTCAACCTACTCCACATATTTGTGAACCAATAGATGTTGAGAAGCCAAGAAAAAGACTACCTAGATTGAAGGTCCCAATAGTAGCGAGAGAAAATCAAGGACAACAAGTGCATAGTCCTTCTTCTAGCAGTGTTTAAGACCCCACATTAGCAGAATTAAGGAACCAAAAGACTAGAACTATTAGAGAAATATATGAACAACATGAAAATAATGAACTAGTGTTGTTTTCTTTGATGTCTAGTCAACCTATATGCTTTGAAGAAGCAGTTGAGAAGAAAGAGTGGGTAGAAGCCATGACTGATAAAATAGCAACCATAGAGTAAAATGACACATGGGAGTTAGTGGACTTTCCACAAGGCAAAACAATAATATGAGTTGAGTGGGTATATAAGACAAATCTTAATGAAAAATGTTAGATTGAGAAGCACAAGGAAAGGCTAGTAGCCAAAGGTTTTTTATAGCGGCCCGGTATAGACTATGAAGAAACTTTTGCACTGGTAGCAAGATTGGATACAATTAGAACCATCTTAGCAGTAGCAGCAAAGCACCATTGGTTAGTTAGATGTCAAGGACCAGTATTCTTGAATGGAGTTCTAAATGAAGAAGTATATGTTGATCAACCACCTAGATTTGAGATCAAAGGACAAGAACATAAAGTTTATAAGATGAAAAAGGCCTTATATGGATTAAAACATGCACTAAGGGAACGGTACAACTAGATAGACTCCTATCTACTTAACAAAGGATTGAAGCACATCAACAATGAACCAAAATTATACAAAAAGACAAACTTACAAGGTGAGATATTAATTGTATGTATCTATGTTGATGATCTTCTATGTACTGGTAACTTACACATTGAATAATTTAGGCTAGATATGAAAAGAGATTTCGAAATGACCAATCTTGGTCACATGAAGTAATTTCTTGGTCTAGAGATTGAACAACTAAAACATGGTATATTCATAAGCCAAAAAAAGTATGCACAGGATGTGTTGACAAAATTCAGATTGAATAATTGGTGCAGTGCCAAGGAGGGAGAATCCCCAAAGGAAATGCCCAACCTCGCAACTAAGAGTAACACTGGGAAGCAAAAACACAAATCTAGACAGAGAATGCACGATCTAATATATTTCTTCAGAGATAAAAAAACATACATGTCAGCTTGTCAAACCTTCTCAGTTACGACTATATACAATGAAATGAAACTCAGACCCTAATTTTGATATGTCAAAATCTCAGATCTAGGTTCCTTGAACCAACATAACTTCCTTCTCAAGATACATCGAGTTATTACATATAGGAAATGCCTCTATAGGTTGGCCAAGAGAGAATTACATTTCCCAAGAAGGAAACGTGTACAAAAAATAGGTCCAACCCAAAAATAAACCATAGATCCATGAAAGAAAATAACAAGATGCACAATCATAGGGAACGATCCACATGAGATCCATGAACCACACACTATGATCGCAATAGTTGAAATCCAAAGATCAACAACCAAACATTGAATCTCTAAATAAGTCCAAGAAAGAAAAAAACATGTTACCCACTAACAAAAAATGGATCATATCTCGAAAAACCATGAACAAAAGGAGGTGTGATCATAGGAAGATGACACCTGATAGGTGCAGAATAAAAATTTACAATCGCACACACTATCTTGAACAAATGATGATTAGTCAACATAATCTCTCCAATTGGTAAATAAGAACAAAATAAAAAAGAACTATTTTTGGTTGATACAAGATTTGCATGAACCCAAGATGCTCCTGCATCAATAATTGCAAATCACTTGGTACCCATACTATTCTAGGTACCAAATTGAATAAGAATGATGAAGGTGCAGTAGTAAATTCTACCTTATACAAACAATTAGTAAGTAGTCTAATGTACTTGACAACAACAAGGCCAGACATTATGTTTGCAGTAAGTCTTCTCTCTAGGTTCACAGAATCACCAAAGACATCTCATTGGAAAGTAGGGAAAATAATTCTGAGGTATATTGCAGGAACAATGTAACATGGAATTTTGTATATAGGATATGAAGACAACCAGCTAGTTGTATTCACAAATGGTGATTTTTCTGGAAGTGAAGATGACAAAAAGAGCACGTCAGGTTATGCATTTTGTTTGGGTACATGTATTGTTTCACGGATATCCAAACCCATACTCACCATTTCATCTATAGAGACATAGTACGTGATATCTACATCAACAACTTGTCAAGCTCTATGGATGACAAGATTAATAAGCGACATCAAACCAGAAGCAAAAATGAGGTAATTACTACTTTTTGTGATAACAACTTAGCTATAGCACTTTCCAAGAATACACTTTTCCATCAGAAGAGGAAGTACATTGACACACATTATCACTTCATTAGAGAGATGGCTAGCAACAAAGAAATCAGTTTACAGTATTACAAATCAAAGGATTAGCTGATAGACATATTCACAAAGCCGTTAGCAAAAGAAAATTTTGAATTTTGAAAACAACAATTAGGAATAGTTAGTGTTGAAGATATTATAATCTAAGGATTCAAAATTAAGGGGGTGTGTCATATATAATTGTTGACTCTGTCAGTTGTAATAGTTATCTATCGGTTAACATCAGGTTAGGTATATCGCTATACGTCGGGTTAACCGTACACGTGAGTAGTAAGTTGGTAGTTAAAGTTTTTAATATAAACTTTTCCTATTTCAAAGTTTCCAACTTTTGGCGCCCATTTTTGTGCTCTTTTCATTGCTCTGTTTTAGAACTAATAGATATCATGTAAATGTGTATTATAGATAAAGTAATAGAATGAGTTTTTTCTCTGCCTCTGGATTCATGTTCTATTTTTCCTTTGTTCCAAAATATCTGATAGTACAAATGCATTGACTTTAAACATGTTGTCCAATGAATTACTGCCATTTTAGTGAGCATTTGATGATGACTGAAGATGATTAGGGAAATTGGCTGCAGTGTTGAAAGTGGCTAACAGGTGTCACTTGTATCATATGTCTTTCTTAAACAATCTCAACTTCTTTGTAAAATGTTAATATATGTAAACGTTCATCTTAATTACTCTCCTTGAAGAAGTATAAATTTAAAGTCCAACAAACAATAAAATATTAAAATTTTACTACCCAATATAGAAATTATAGTAAGATGATACAACATTTTTTATTATAATTAATCATGCCTTAGTTTTTCCTTAAATTCCTATAGAATCCATATATAGTTTTTAGACAACAATAGAGGAATGTCAGCCTAGAATAGTTTTTAATTATTCTAGATCAAAATAGTGTATAAAGTGGATAGATTTATAATTTGATAGAGTTGCAAACTATATTAAGTATAAATTACTTAGTTCGTACTTCTTATGATTAGTGATACATTTGTAATCATATCTCCATATCTTGATCGATGCATTTAAGATGTAGAGAAACCAAATTTATAAGATGAGGCAACTAATTAGGTGATGAACATGACGATGAGTCAGTTGATTAATTAATATAAGAAAAGATGGTTTACTAAAAAGATTCACTCTTTTATAAATGTAAGAATGTAATAACTAACACTTGCACCTTTGGAGGGTGCAAGGGTTACACTGATAGTGTTATATATATATTAAATGATAATGTTGTGTTGCTGATGTGAAAATTTTGGACATAAACTTTATTGTTCTATACATGCAAAATAATAACATCAATGTCAGCAATTTAACCAAGAGATCCATTAACAAGTCCTACCTCTATTCATATGTTCATTGTAAGCATAACATTATTATTTCTTCTTGCACAATTTATTGTTGTGCTTATTGCGATCACATGATTTAATAACTTCAAGCTATTTCTATTGAGTAGCTTTACTGAATCATTAGTAGTGAAGAAGTGTGTAGGACTATCAAATGCTTTGTTTTCAGCCACTCAAAGGTGTATGTCTATATGGTTCAGTAGAAGCTTCCAATCATGTTCTGTGGGGTTTGCATGTCATATATTCTACAAGAATTGGCAAAGTTATGCTTGAGTGTTTCTCTCACCTTCTTGTTGGACCATTGTTTGTAAAGTAACAACTATTGTGAATCGGTCCCACAACAACTTGGCAGTAGAGTGTGACGTATAGATCAGTTTATCCATTACAAGTGGTAGTTGCGCTAGGTCACCGAATAGTATTATTGATACTCCACCAAATTAGGCATGTTTTCGATGGGGAAATGCCTCACATAGCAAGCTGTCAATTTTGGCATGCCATAATTATATAATCTCTCTCTCAAATTATGTATTCCTTTCACTAAATTGTACTAAGAATCGAGAAAAATAATAATTCTTAATATACCAAGTCATAAAGATAAATTCTTTCTATCTTTGGTTATAATTTTCTCCTTGTGTGATTTATAAACAAATAAAAGTTAAACACGCTAGAAAAATCCACTTTTCTGGTGTTTGTGTAGTGTATGCTCTCGTGGCTATGTAGTATTTTCCTGGTGCTTGATTGGTTGCGAGGAGAGCATTTGTAGTCTAGCCTGGGATTATCATCATTACATCAATTGTGTAATGGATATGAAATCTCATATGAGTCTCGCATTAGGTTTTGGAAAGGGGTGAAAATATTTACCAAGGGCAACAAGAACATATTTTCACATTGAATTGTGCATCATGATTTTCAAATGTAAAGAGGATCTCAACTGCAAGATACTCCATGACAACTGCAAGATAGATAGGATCCTTGTCACCAACTCACTTAGCATTAGTACCATTTTTCAGATTCAGTCAATTCTTCCCACGGGAAATTGCAGGTTCATCTTTTATGACCTAGGAACTAATTTCACACACTTGCCTTTACCGTGTACTCCACCTTAAGACATTAATGACAAAATAAATTTCCTTCGCTGTGAATCTTACTCTTCCTAGGTTGAAAGAAAATTAGGGTAAGTGGATTAGGAGAGTTTTTGGAATTTTTAATGGCACATGGGATTTACAATTGTCTTCTCCACCATAATAATAATAATAGAAATCTTAGAGCTTAAAATACAAGTTCAAGTGGTGATGTCTATTTTGTCATGCCAATTTAAAATTGATTGGCATAATTGTTCTCATGTTTTGTCATATTTACTTTATTTACACTCTAAGATATTAATTACTTAATTATGTAATTACATAATTAATAAGAATTAATTGCTTAATTACTTCTTTACATAATTAGTAATTCATCAACTATTTAATTACCTGATTACTTACTTAATTACAAATTTATTCATTGTTTAATGAATAATGAATTACTTGATTTATTAATTAAAATTAAAATTATTAATAATTAACTTAAATTCTTATTCCAATAAAATTTGTATAATAAATAATAAATAAATCAATTATAAAAATAAATTATATTGAACAATCTGTTTAAGGATCTAATATAATATTTTTGACTATATTTTCTTCCGTACATTCATATTCGGCAACTTTAAAAAAAATGTTTACTGATTTGAGATCTTCTCTTTATTATCTTTATTAATTACCTCACAAATACTTTTTAGGCTTTGCGAGTCCCCCATACTTGTATGCTTTATATTTCTCTATTGCAATGCGTACGTCAAAGTAAAGTTGCAGAATACTGATACTGCTCTTTGCTGGTTTAATTATTAATTTTCCTGACAAATTATAAATATTTGTAGTATTAAAATATGATTTATTATCTTTTATAATGTACACTTCAAAATAATTAAGCCATCAATAAAAGAAACATATTTCTGGAAAGACAGTAAAAAAGTTGTATGTTTCTAAATCTTTATTTCATGATACCAGTAAAAATGGGCACCATGATTCTTTCAGTTATTTTCCCTGTCTACAAAAAAAGTCACATTTTTTCTAAAAATTATATATTCATTAACCCTCTCTTGACTTTAATCTCATTCATCTTAACAAATCAACAGCAATCATTCCAAGCATTAAAAGATCTCCCTTGATTTTTTTGACATTTGTTCTTCACAAAGTCTATGCTATCTAAATTTGGATGTTACACATTCCTAGAATAGAAAATAAGTAACTTCAATTAATATTTCAAACCTGCAAGTTCCACACCCACATAACCACAAACGATACTAGATTTGTGTATAAATATGTCTAAATGTGCTCCTTTCATCTTCAAGCTCAGGAACATTATTTCTATGTCAACAATGGAGTTCCTGCAAAAAATAATCATCTTTGGCCTGGTTTTCCTTCTTGCAGCTGTGAGATCCGATGCCCAAAATGCTGTAATTGAAGATTTGGAGGGTGAGCATGAGCCTACCATTGATGGGTATGAAGTGGACATTGCAGAAAGCTTGCTGACTGTGATGGACTTCTTGCGAAAGGCACACAATGCCAGCACTGATGTGGAGCAATGCAGATTATCAATTGAAAGTGCTATAGATTCTACACCATGGGTCCAGACTCTTGTGCTTAATAATAGTTATTATCCTGCCATTAAAAAACTGGACACAATCAGAAATACATTATTCAATTGCTCAGAGCTTTACTTACCAGACGATGTAATTCAAGAATCTTTTCTTTCTTCCTTTTTCTAAGAGTATTTAATCTCTACCATCTTGTTTTCGATGTTTAATTTGGATTTTTTTATGGCAGATTTATATTCCAGAGGAAGTGCTGGACTTCTCACATCAAGCTTCTAAACATGTTGATAAGACTAACACTTTAGTTGGTGATCTACACAATCTCTGGAAAAAAAACTATGATAAGATGTTTTCTATGTCTGATAATATGCTCTCTATGTCTGAATACAGCAACGACTCATTTTTATTCCAAGGTTTGTTTTTGACTTATTTTAGACATGCCATATAGTTGAGATTCTTGCCCAAAAAAGAAATTTAAAAGGATTGAGTTATGTTGTTTCAGTCAGTTTGCTTTAAAAAAGTTTAAGAAATACTAATTTAGAATTTCTTTATTTCATTTGAAAGATCTCTTAAATACAGTAACAAATCATTTGTATTATAAGATTTGTTTCTAATTTATTTTAGGAATATTATATAGTTATTTTTTTAAAAAGTTCACAAATGAGTATTCACCGAATGAGTAAAGTGCCTCAAAACTTCTTGTAAAATTCTGAAAGGGAGAATTCTTCCACCAGACTACTATAAAAATCGGTATGACCAAGATTTCAGACTTCATTAGAGACATTAAAAAGCTGAGAGACCTGAATCCCTCTGGTCTGTGTGGGGTGGAGCTCTACAATGGAGTTCTCATGCGTTTTGTCAAGGCCTCAAGTGCTTATTTAGGAGCAAATGAGGATTCGGTGGACTTTGATTTCACTTATTATCGATCTAAGGATTTGAAAGTAACTTATTGAAATTTATGTGATGTTTATTTTACATATCTTATGTTTATTATTAAATATTAAAATATTGACACGTGAATAATTAATTTTATAAATTTTCATAATTTATAATTTATCAATTAGCTGCTTCTAGATTGATAATGTGTTTTTTTTCCATCAATTTTTTCTTTGCACTCTTCAACATTTGATGATAGATCAAAGAAAAAATACATGGAGTCAAATTTAGAAGAAATTAAATAATATACATGATTTTGTTAAAAAACTAACAATGTTCATTTCATTACACTCTACTCCTTGCAGCTCGCAGAAGCTACTGTACTGCTGATGGTACAAAATGTCCATATAAAACATGCAGTGAGGGAAGACGACTTCCATATTGTGCCATAGGTTTTGCAACTGGTGTTACAGGTGGTTTGAGGGGAATATCCTACACAGTAATCAGCAATGAAGATAACCCAAATAATATTAGGCCTGGAACATTGAGATATGGAGTAGGAATTTCCCAAACCCACAAACATGGAGTGTGGATCACTTTCTCCCATGATACATGACAATTGAACTTAAAGATGAGTTGTGGGTTTTCAGCCACACTACAATTGATGGTCGAGGTGCTCATATCATCCTCACAGGGGAACCCATGGTTCTTGGAGAGGCTCATAACATTATTCTCCATAATTTTCAGATCAATGGTGTAAGAGATAGTGATACAATTCATATCTTCTCTGGCACAAAACATGTGTGGGTCGATCACGTAACCTCATTTGATGGAAAATTAGGGTTGATTTCTGTAGTTCAAGGGGCCACTGATGTCACCATCTCCAACTGTTACCTTTCTAATAGGAACTTCAACATGTTGTTGGGAGCTTCAGATAGTGATGTCATTGATCAAAAGCTCAGAGTTACAGTGTATAGAAACTGGTTCAGGGATTCAAAACAACGTATGCCTCATTGTAGGTAAGATATATACAATTATGACATTTGACTTCTTTGAATGAAAGGTGATATAACAAAATATAGCATTCAATGGTATCATTTTATGTGTGTGATTTTATTTATTCTTATGTCATTATGTTGATCATCTTAAAAGTTGGATGGATTGTAATAAGATAAATATCAAATTATTAGTAATTGTATCGAAAGGCGGTGTAATGGTTAAATCTTGTATTAAAAGATGGCGTGCAATGGTTATGCCTTGTAAAACAAGGTGCAATGATTACACCCATAGCAATATATTATACCTTAAAAACTGCATGGAAAGAAGGTGAATAGATACATTGATAGTAAAATATACTTTAAATAATATATTGTATGTTTTATGTAGGTGGGGATTTTGTCATGTTGTGAACAATTACTATAGTAATTGGGAATATTATGCCATTGGAGGATGAGTGCATGCTAAGATTTATTCAGAAAGCAATGTGTTTTTTGCTGGAAGGAAGAGGGAGATCACTCCATGGTATGAAGGCCATGGTGGTGCTTTAGAAACAACATCTGCAATTCAATCTAATGGCGATCTCTTTCTCAATGGTGCTACATTTCATCAATTCCTTGAGTATGGAAGACTAGATCACCCTCGTTATAGGCATCATGCAAAGTATCCTCCTGTCCTTTCAATAGGGAAGATTGAAAGCTTTGTCAAAATTTGTGCTGGAGCTCTATACGGTAGAAGGATTAATTATTGTAAACGCATGAGATAGAGGAGCTATTTACAATCATTATTATTACTACTATTATATTATTCTTAAACTCATTGTTTTCCTTGTGTAATAGGAAAATAATTTGATAATGTTCTTATTTGACATTGTTCATCTCTTCACCTCATTTATTTACTCATCAGATTCAACAATGAGAAATAATCAATTGATGAGAGAGAATATAGAGGACCTCTTTAAGACATTATTATTATTTGTTCTTAAAATTCTATTGTTTTCCTTGTGTAAAAGTCACATATTTAAACAATTTGATAGTATTCTTATTTGATACTGTTCATCTCTTTAGCTCATCTATTTAGTCATTGGGTTCAAAAATGAGAAAAAATTAACTGAGATGAGTGAGAATATAGAGAAGCTCTTCAAGACATTATTATTATATGTTCCTAAATTCCTATTATTTCCCTTTTGTAATAGTCACATATTTAAACAAGTTGATAGAATTTTTATTTGATATTATTCATTTCGTTACCTCATCTATTCAATCATTGAGTTCAACAATGAGAAAGAATCAATTTTGATTCAAGTGGGAATATATATGAATAATAGAAAACTAATATATCTATGAAAATCTACATTTTGAATAAAATATTTTAATTAAATGTATTGTTAATGTTTTTAATTTATATTAAATTTTATACTTTACTGAAGAAGTTAAGAATTTATGTTTCATCAAGTTTGCTTAATAAATTATTTTATGCCAAAATTTGTTTTCATTTATTATCTACAAAATAGAATGAATAGGTTTTTCTCATATTCTAAATAATTGTTAGATAAGGAAGATTTATAAAGTCCTAGAATTTTTTTTTGAAATAACATTACATTAGATAATCATTATATGGGCTATACTAGTCTTTTCTGCGCTCTGTTAGGGTTTAGTTTTGCGTCACCTCTCTGCATCTTTCTATCCTTTCACTCCGTAGTTATTGTGGGAAATAACTTGGTATTTATGGCTCTGGCCACTACTCACCCAATAGTTGATGCCGGTGCTAGTGTGGTTATGGATAGCAATGGCGCCGCCAAGCAAATGACCTCGCAAGTTTGTTCCCAAAGTGTTTTACGAGGTATGTCTTAGCTTGATATTGTTTTTCCCATACATGAGTTTGATGATGCATGTACTTGGCTTGAAACACATACTCTTATTGGCTATTTTTTGGGTCGCAACCCTCCTGAACATGTTATCAAGGAATGGGTTGCGAAAGCTTGGACTCCTCATGGAATCTGCCTGGATGGCATTCAGAGCCTCACAAAGGGATTTTTTCTGTTTCATTTTTCTAACCCTTCCCATGTGGATGCCATATTTGGCAAAGGACCCTATAATCTTAGGGCTTCCCTTTTAGTTTTTCAGCGCTGGTCTTGAGACTTTTCCGTCTCTGATGACAAGAAACTAAAATTTCCTATGTCGGTCAAGTTTCTTGGCCTCCCTCTACCCTATTGGCCATTCATGCATGCCATAGCGCAAATGATAGGTAGGGTTATATGTAGCGAGCATGACCATTTTATCAATCCTCGGCCTCAAAAGAGGCTCTATGTTGAGGTTGACCTTTCTAGGGACCTTAAGGAATCTATTGAGATTCAGGTTGGTGAGACCACCTTCACTCAGAAGGTGCTCTATCTCAACCTTCCCAACACATATTATCATTGTCAATCTATTGAGCACAAGATTAAGCACCGCCCTTTAGCAGTGCCTCATACCAAGTTTCCTCCCAAGGATTTTGGTTCTCGACCAACTGATGCTGGAAAAAAAGAGGAAATCAAGAAAGATGACTAGGTTACAGTTGGTTTCTAGAACAAGCAAGTCAAGCCTGCTACTTTGGCTTCCACATCCCAACCACCACCTCCGACTGTTGAGGTTCATGCTAAAAAGGTTGCTTCGATTTCAAACCCTGCTTCGTAGGGGAAGGAAGTTTTTGATTCTAGTATTAACGTTCCTTTAGCTTGCACACCTCAGGTGGCCACTGCGATTGCCTCTCTTACTCCTTTTTGCCATTCTAGCAGCTCTCTTGGGTGTGCTGAGAACGGATTTGAGGGAATTCAAGAAAAATGATGAAATATTTCCATGGAGTCTTCTGGGAATGATTTCACCCTAGCTTATTTATCAAATAGTTTTGCTTCCCTTAGGGAAGGTAATGGTATGGATGACACTATTTTTCCATGAAGTACATCTCATGGAATATTCGAGATTTGACAGACCTGCCCAGAAAGTTTTTTGTCAGGTATGTGCGTTGTCGTATTATTCATCTGGATGTTTTATGCCTCCAGGAAGTTAATTTGGTTTTTTGCTTGATGCTTCTTGCAAATTTATCTATCCTAAGAGCCTTTCTCTTTGTTCTCAGCATGAGGTTAGTCGAGGTGGAGTTTTTACTCTCCTTTCTCCTCATTGGCATTCTTTTTGGTTAGTCATGGCTCAGATCCCATGTAGAGAATTGTTTGGGCCACTTTCATTATTGAGAATCATTCTTTTGGCATAGTTAATGTTTATGCTCCCAATGATGCTGTTGAGAGATCTCACCTTTGGCATTGGCGTGTGGATTCTCTACCACTTGCAACTTGGATTTTTTGTGGTGATTTTAATATGGTCGAAATGGCTTTTGACAAGGATGGCCTTTTTCCTTTTCGATGGATAGTTGGAGAGAGAGAAGCCTGTTAGTACATGTGCAATAAATTAGGGATTTTTGATCCCAATATTGGTCATCGCCATCCTGATGGGGTCTAGCACACTTGGTCTAATTTCGGAGCTTTGTTTGATAGAATTCATAAAAGGCTTGATCGTGCTATGATCTCGGCATAATATTTCTTCTCTTTTTTTGAGAAGCAAGTTTTACCCGTTACTTCTCTTGTTGATGTGACCTTGTCAGATCATTTCCCCATTCAATTTAATATTTTATGGAAAATAGCTAAGGCACGACCTCCCACCACATAATTTTTCTTTAATACTTCTATCCTTCACCACCCTTCCATGGTGGCCCACATTCATTAGGCTTGGAACCTCGAGCCTCGGCCATCTCAGTCACCAGGCTAGATTCAATGGTGGAATGATGCCATCTGGCGTATGACATGATTTCTATGCATTTATGGAAGATAATTTTCCAAATATCATCGTAGATCCTATGATGTCAACACCAAAGCTATGCATGTTACCATAGAGGCCTTAGCCCAGGATCCTTTCAATCAGGACCTGCAACTTCACCTTTCCAAGATATGTCATCAGAAGCAAGTTGTAGACAACTATGCTGCCAGAGGTGTCCAGATCAAAGCTCAAATGCACAGGTTAAAGGCTGGAGACCAAGCTTCTAAATAATTTTTTTCTGCTCTCTGTGCTCGTCATACCTACGTGGGCATAACTAGGATTAAACAAGGTCACTGTCTCCTCACAGAGCTTCTTGATATTCTAAAACCCTTTGTTCGTCACTATGAACAAGTCTTTTCCACTCAAGGATCTTCTCCGGCTAGTGAGCAAGCTCTTGCATACTGCATTGTTTCTATCCCTCAATGTGTTTCCCCCTCTCAACATGTTTTCTATGACAAACTGCTTTCCTTACAAGATCTTTGAGACGCGATGTTTGCTATGGCTGATGATAAAGCCCAAGGATGCAATGGTTTCCCTTGTGAGTTTTATAAAGTCCTTTGGGATGCCATTAGTCCTGATCTTCACCAAGTCTACCTTGAAGCTTTTCATTCCCAAAATCTTGGGGGCATCATTAACCAGGGCAATATCAAGCTCATTCCCAAAAGCTGGGGACCTAGAGGATATCTACAATTGGCGGCCTATTACCTTGCTCAATGTCTCTTACAAGATCATTGCCAAGGCTCTGGCTCTCAAACTTTGTCACCTTCTTCATTAGATTGTTAGGTCGGAGAAAACTAGCTTTATCAAATCAAGATCTATTCTTGACAATATTATTGCAGTTTGGGAAGGTATGGAATGAGCTCATAAATCTCACCAGAAAGCCCTCTTTCTTAAAATTGATTTTTCTAAAGCTTATGATCGCATTGAATGGCCTTTTATTTTAGCTATGCTTCATGCTCTTGGCTTTGGTCCCAGATTTCTTCAATCTATGCATATAATTTTTAGTGACGCCTCTGCCCGCATCACCATCAATGGATGACAATCTTCTACTTTTGGGCTCTTTCGGTCTATTTGGAAAGAATGTCTATGGCTCCTGCCTTATATGTTCTAGTGGCCGAAGGATTTGGCTACTTTCTTTCTCACTCCATTTCTATGGACCATGTTCGGGGAATCTATCTACCAGACTCTTCTGAATAATTGGTCAATGACCATTTTGCCATTGATTTCTTTCTCACTCTTGAAGAGGATGAAGAGAATATCAAGGCAGCCTTGCAGTGTTTAGACACCTTTTGTCTTACCTCTGGTTCCACCATTCAATGGCATAAAACCCTATGCTACAGATAGTCTACCCTTCCCGACCCGCCTTGGTTTTCTTAGTTTGGATGGTCCAAGATTCAACATGGGGAAATATTCCACTTCTTGGGCATCCCCTTTTCTTTTCAAGCTACTCCTACAGAATTATGGAATGTAGTTCTAGCCAAAATTGAAAAAAATCTTACCTATTGGATCACCAAACCGCTCTCTCTCATAGGAAAGTTTAAGATCTGCTCCAAGGTTTTGGCAGCCACACATGTGTATTAATCTTCATGTTGGGCTCCCTCAAAAGCATCTTACAAGAAGCTTGAGAAATTATTGCATGACTTCCTTTGGGCTTCTGGAATTGACCATCATGGTTTTCATAGAGTTTCTTGGGATTTTTGCTGTCTCCCCAAGACCTTTGGTGGGCTTGGTTCGCTTGATACTTAGAAACACGGGCTAGCCCTTTGTGCGAAATGGATTGTGCGGTGTCTCACAGGAAATGAGGCCTAGAAAATTTTTCTTCGACACTGCATTTCTTGAAGGTACCCTTTACACAAGCCTTCCTGGAATGGGATTGGCTTTCAAACCCTTCTTGTTATGAAGGCCTCTATTCAAATCCAGAGCACTTTTGTTGCCAAAAGTATCTGGAGAGCCTGGGAAGCTGTCAAGCCCTGGCTTTGCTGGGCTGGGAATGGTTTTCATGATGGTCTTTCTCTTACCCAACAGAACATTTTGTGGTCCCCTTTGTTTTCCCAACAAGGGGTTCCTCTTGCTAGAATCCAGGGTTTGAGTGCTCTTCATTTTCACAAACGTGGCATTCAAACTCTAAAAGACCTATTTTCCAGAGTCACTATGAGTCTTCTCTCTTGGAATGACCTTCGTGTTCAGTTTCGGTTCATCCACCCAGATCATTAGAATTTTGACTTGTTGGTTTTGGCCATTCTGCTCCACCTCCTGCACAAGTTTGGAATTTAGTTAGTTAAACCCTAGTGGAAGGACTAGAAATGGTATCCTACTACACCATTCACTAGTTACAAGCCCAAGCTAGGATATTCTTGGCTTGTTCCCCATTTGCCAATGATTGATTCTCTCAACCAAAGATGACATCTTTCCTCTTCCCAAAAGAATTGGAGTTGGCATTTTTGCACTATTTCAAATTCTGTTATTGAGCCTAAGATTGCTCATTTTTCCTGGTGTTTTCTTTACCAGGGATTACCTTTGGGAGCTCGACTCTGGCATTTGGGTGTACCTGACCCTAAATGCCCTTTTTGTGGTCATCTTGAAACTATTAGGCACATTTTTTGGTTCTGTCATCGTGCCTAGAATTATTGGATCTGGATTCACGACCTCTTTTTGCCTTTCCAGCCCAAGCCTTTTTTCTGGCATATGGCGCTCCTTAGCGACTCTCCCAGAATGCCTTCCCAGTATACCCAAATATGGCATGCTTTTAGGATGGAGATCTTATTTACTTTATGGAAAGAATGAAATATTGTTCTTTTTTCTCACAGTTCTCTAAATAATTGTATCTCTCTTTATGCTAAGGCATGTTTATGTAACAATGTGATGATGCAGATTCAGGTGCAAGTAGACAAGGTGGCCTTGGAAGTCACCCATTTACAGGAGCTACTATAGCACTGGGGAAATGCCCCTTGTACTATTGCTAGGGTGTCTCCAGACTCTCTATTGGTTGACCGCACACCACCCGGGGGACGTCATCGCAGTCAAAGTTCCTCTACTAGGCACTCCAGGACTCCATGCCATTGGCGTCGCCACTCTGCCTCTCCTCCTCCTTGGAGGGATGCGGGTGCCAGTTGGAATCCCCTACTTATTTCTACTAGTGCTACCTTTGCTCGACACTTGACCAGTGTTCTTTCATGGCCTCTTGCCACTTCTGACAAAGTCCCTCGCTTGGTGCTTTCTATTTCTCCCAGACGGGAGCAAGGAGAATTGGAGAAAGAAGAAAAAGATGATGGCTAGTTAATTCCTAACCAGACTCTAGGGCCCAATGTTTGGGGCAATCCTGATGACATAGATCCTCCTCCCTCTTCTACAACTGCCCTCGCAGCTTGAGGGTTTCTCCTTTTATATGTTTTTTTGATGAATAGTTGTATGGTTTCAGCCTACGTGCCGAGTGACTTTCGCAGGGAGACTTTTTCCCCTGACCCCTTTTTTGTGAATATTATACTTTAATATTTTTATTAATAGAAAAGGCCTCTATTCATCAAAAAATAATAATTATATGATTTATGTTTTCATTGAATTTTATTGTTTATATTTAAAATATAAAATATTTCTATTTTTGATCATGTTGTCAACTTAGTGTAGTTTTTCATTTCATTTCCCTTTTAATTTGGTAAATGTAATAATTTTTATTTTTTCATTTAACATATAATTTAGATATTCAATAACTTTTTAAAAAAATTGTAGTTATAAAATTTTTTAAATAAAAAGGAATTTTGAAACGAATATTATTTATGAAGAGATCCATGCTAAGAGTTATACCAATTTTTCAAAATAAAATTTTGAATATAATATTGTGTACACTATTGTTCTTCTCTTTAACTTTAATATTTCTACTATATTAAAGTCATGTCGTATGTTTTGTTTTCATATTATATTTGTTATTTAACAATTTTCTCTCTAACTTATTATTTTCCTTTATGTGATATTCATTAAATTACATGATATTTAATATCAATTATAAATTGAAATAATATTCTAACTTATCTTACTGTCATATATATTCTCATATGAAAATTATTATTATTTTTAAATATTTTTTTCCTTAAATAATGATTATGGATATTATGAATAAGAATATTGGTCTCAAGGATAAATATCAATGCCTATCATTAGACTTAGGCGACTTCTTCCTTATAATAAGTTATATTTGTTTTCTCGTTAGAAACTTATTAGTATTCAATGAACTATCCTAGAAAGAGAGATTTTGAATTTGGATGTTTTGGTGGTTATTTATTTACTTTAAAAATAAAATGAAATAGGGAAGGTCTATTTGTAGTCGTTATAAAATAGGAAAGGTCTATTTGTAGTCGTTATGAGAAAGATTTTGTAGCATATTATAGAGAAAAATGCATACATAGAAAATTCATTGCCATATACACTCTGCAACAAAATGTAGTGGTAGAGAGGAAAAATCAAACAATTATGAACATGACAAGAAGTATGTTAAAAGCTAAAAACTTACCAAATGAATATTGGGTAGAGGCAGTTTCATGTTTAGCCTACATCTTGAATAGATCACCTATAAAAAGTGTGAAGGATAACCTGCACCTTTAGAAGCATTGAGTGAAGTGAAGCCAAATGTAACAAATTTGATAATTTTTGGAAGTATTTCCTATACACATGTGCCTAAGGAGTTAGGGATAAAACTTGATGATAGAAGTGAGAAATGTATATTCGTAGGTTATAGTGATGCATCAAAATCCTACAAGCTATACAATCCAATAACCAATAAGACAATAGTGTCTAAAGATGTGAACTTTGTTGAAGATAAATCATGGTATGAACAAGATGATGGAACAACTCATAGTCAACCTACTCCACATATTTGTGAACCAATAGATGTTGAGAAGCCAAGAAAAAGACTACCTAGATTGAAGGTCCCAATAGTAGCGAGAGAAAATCAAGGACAACAAGTGCATAGTCCTTCTTCTAGCAGTGTTTAAGACCCCACATTAGCAGAATTAAGGAACCAAAAGACTAGAACTATTAGAGAAATATATGAACAACATGAAAATAATGAACTAGTGTTGTTTTCTTTGATGTCTAGTCAACCTATATGCTTTGAAGAAGCAGTTGAGAAGAAAGAGTGGGTAGAAGCCATGACTGATAAAATAGCAACCATAGAGTAAAATGACACATGGGAGTTAGTGGACTTTCCACAAGGCAAAACAATAATATGAGTTGAGTGGGTATATAAGACAAATCTTAATGAAAAATGTTAGATTGAGAAGCACAAGGAAAGGCTAGTAGCCAAAGGTTTTTTATAGCGGCCCGGTATAGACTATGAAGAAACTTTTGCACTGGTAGCAAGATTGGATACAATTAGAACCATCTTAGCAGTAGCAGCAAAGCACCATTGGTTAGTTAGATGTCAAGGACCAGTATTCTTGAATGGAGTTCTAAATGAAGAAGTATATGTTGATCAACCACCTAGATTTGAGATCAAAGGACAAGAACATAAAGTTTATAAGATGAAAAAGGCCTTATATGGATTAAAACATGCACTAAGGGAACGGTACAACTAGATAGACTCCTATCTACTTAACAAAGGATTGAAGCACATCAACAATGAACCAAAATTATACAAAAAGACAAACTTACAAGGTGAGATATTAATTGTATGTATCTATGTTGATGATCTTCTATGTACTGGTAACTTACACATTGAATAATTTAGGCTAGATATGAAAAGAGATTTCGAAATGACCAATCTTGGTCACATGAAGTAATTTCTTGGTCTAGAGATTGAACAACTAAAACATGGTATATTCATAAGCCAAAAAAAGTATGCACAGGATGTGTTGACAAAATTCAGATTGAATAATTGGTGCAGTGCCAAGGAGGGAGAATCCCCAAAGGAAATGCCCAACCTCGCAACTAAGAGTAACACTGGGAAGCAAAAACACAAATCTAGACAGAGAATGCACGATCTAATATATTTCTTCAGAGATAAAAAAACATACATGTCAGCTTGTCAAACCTTCTCAGTTACGACTATATACAATGAAATGAAACTCAGACCCTAATTTTGATATGTCAAAATCTCAGATCTAGGTTCCTTGAACCAACATAACTTCCTTCTCAAGATACATCGAGTTATTACATATAGGAAATGCCTCTATAGGTTGGCCAAGAGAGAATTACATTTCCCAAGAAGGAAACGTGTACAAAAAATAGGTCCAACCCAAAAATAAACCATAGATCCATGAAAGAAAATAACAAGATGCACAATCATAGGGAACGATCCACATGAGATCCATGAACCACACACTATGATCGCAATAGTTGAAATCCAAAGATCAACAACCAAACATTGAATCTCTAAATAAGTCCAAGAAAGAAAAAAACATGTTACCCACTAACAAAAAATGGATCATATCTCGAAAAACCATGAACAAAAGGAGGTGTGATCATAGGAAGATGACACCTGATAGGTGCAGAATAAAAATTTACAATCGCACACACTATCTTGAACAAATGATGATTAGTCAACATAATCTCTCCAATTGGTAAATAAGAACAAAATAAAAAAGAACTATTTTTGGTTGATACAAGATTTGCATGAACCCAAGATGCTCCTGCATCAATAATTGCAAATCACTTGGTACCCATACTATTCTAGGTACCAAATTGAATAAGAATGATGAAGGTGCAGTAGTAAATTCTACCTTATACAAACAATTAGTAAGTAGTCTAATGTACTTGACAACAACAAGGCCAGACATTATGTTTGCAGTAAGTCTTCTCTCTAGGTTCACGGAATCACCAAAGACATCTCATTGGAAAGTAGGGAAAATAATTCTGAGGTATATTGCAGGAACAATGTAACATGGAATTTTGTATATAGGATATGAAGACAACCAGCTAGTTGTATTCACAAATGGTGATTTTGCTGGAAGTGAAGATGACAAAAAGAGCACGTCAGGTTATGCATTTTGTTTGGGTACATGTATTGTTTCACGGATATCCAAACCCATACTCACCATTTCATCTATAGAGACATAGTACGTGATATCTACATCAACAACTTGTCAAGCTCTATGGATGACAAGATTAATAAGCGACATCAAACCAGAAGCAAAAATGAGGTAATTACTACTTTTTGTGATAACAACTTAGCTATAGCACTTTCCAAGAATACACTTTTCCATCAGAAGAGGAAGTACATTGACACACATTATCACTTCATTAGAGAGATGGCTAGCAACAAAGAAATCAGTTTACAGTATTACAAATCAAAGGATTAGCTGATAGACATATTCACAAAGCCGTTAGCAAAAGAAAATTTTGAATTTTGAAAACAACAATTAGGAATAGTTAGTGTTGAAGATATTATAATCTAAGGATTCAAAATTAAGGGGGTGTGTCATATATAATTGTTGACTCTGTCAGTTGTAATAGTTATCTATCGGTTAACATCAGGTTAGGTATATCGCTATACGTCGGGTTAACCGTACGCGTGAGTAGTAAGTTGGTAGTTAAAGTTTTTAATATAAACTTTTCCTATTTCAAAGTTTCCAACTTTTGGCGCCCATTTTTGTGCTCTTTTCATTGCTCTGTTTTAGAACTAATAGATATCATGTAAATGTGTATTATAGATAAAGTAATAGAATGAGTTTTTTCTCTGCCTCTGGATTCATGTTCTATTTTTCCTTTGTTCCAAAATATCTGATAGTACAAATGCATTGACTTTAAACATGTTGTCCAATGAATTACTGCCATTTTAGTGAGCATTTGATGATGACTGAAGATGATTAGGGAAATTGGCTGCAGTGTTGAAAGTGGCTAACAGGTGTCACTTGTATCATATGTCTTTCTTAAACAATCTCAACTTCTTTGTAAAATGTTAATATATGTAAACGTTCATCTTAATTACTCTCCTTGAAGAAGTATAAATTTAAAGTCCAACAAACAATAAAATATTAAAATTTTACTACCCAATATAGAAATTATAGTAAGATGATACAACATTTTTTATTATAATTAATCATGCCTTAGTTTTTCCTTAAATTCCTATAGAATCCATATATAGTTTTTAGACAACAATAGAGGAATGTCAGCCTAGAATAGTTTTTAATTATTCTAGATCAAAATAGTGTATAAAGTGGATAGATTTATAATTTGATAGAGTTGCAAACTATATTAAGTATAAATTACTTAGTTCGTACTTCTTATGATTAGTGATACATTTGTAATCATATCTCCATATCTTGATCGATGCATTTAAGATGTAGAGAAACCAAATTTATAAGATGAGGCAACTAATTAGGTGATGAACATGACGATGAGTCAGTTGATTAATTAATATAAGAAAAGATGGTTTACTAAAAAGATTCACTCTTTTATAAATGTAAGAATGTAATAACTAACACTTGCACCTTTGGAGGGTGCAAGGGTTACACTGATAGTGTTATATATATATTAAATGATAATGTTGTGTTGCTGATGTGAAAATTTTGGACATAAACTTTATTGTTCTATACATGCAAAATAATAACATCAATGTCAGCAATTTAACCAAGAGATCCATTAACAAGTCCTACCTCTATTCATATGTTCATTGTAAGCATAACATTATTATTTCTTCTTGCACAATTTATTGTTGTGCTTATTGCGATCACATGATTTAATAACTTCAAGCTATTTCTATTGAGTAGCTTTACTGAATCATTAGTAGTGAAGAAGTGTGTAGGACTATCAAATGCTTTGTTTTCAGCCACTCAAAGGTGTATGTCTATATGGTTCAGTAGAAGCTTCCAATCATGTTCTGTGGGGTTTGCATGTCATATATTCTACAAGAATTGGCAAAGTTATGCTTGAGTGTTTCTCTCACCTTCTTGTTGGACCATTGTTTGTAAAGTAACAACTATTGTGAATCGGTCCCACAACAACTTGGCAGTAGAGTGTGACGTATAGATCAGTTTATCCATTACAAGTGGTAGTTGCGCTAGGTCACCGAATAGTATTATTGATACTCCACCAAATTAGGCATGTTTTCGATGGGGAAATGCCTCACATAGCAAGCTGTCAATTTTGGCATGCCATAATTATATAATCTCTCTCTCAAATTATGTATTCCTTTCACTAAATTGTACTAAGAATCGAGAAAAATAATAATTCTTAATATACCAAGTCATAAAGATAAATTCTTTCTATCTTTGGTTATAATTTTCTCCTTGTGTGATTTATAAACAAATAAAAGTTAAACACGCTAGAAAAATCCACTTTTCTGGTGTTTGTGTAGTGTATGCTCTCGTGGCTATGTAGTATTTTCCTGGTGCTTGATTGGTTGCGAGGAGAGCATTTGTAGTCTAGCCTGGGATTATCATCATTACATCAATTGTGTAATGGATATGAAATCTCATATGAGTCTCGCATTAGGTTTTGGAAAGGGGTGAAAATATTTACCAAGGGCAACAAGAACATATTTTCACATTGAATTGTGCATCATGATTTTCAAATGTAAAGAGGATCTCAACTGCAAGATACTCCATGACAACTGCAAGATAGATAGGATCCTTGTCACCAACTCACTTAGCATTAGTACCATTTTTCAGATTCAGTCAATTCTTCCCACGGGAAATTGCAGGTTCATCTTTTATGACCTAGGAACTAATTTCACACACTTGCCTTTACCGTGTACTCCACCTTAAGACATTAATGACAAAATAAATTTCCTTCGCTGTGAATCTTACTCTTCCTAGGTTGAAAGAAAATTAGGGTAAGTGGATTAGGAGAGTTTTTGGAATTTTTAATGGCACATGGGATTTACAATTGTCTTCTCCACCATAATAATAATAATAGAAATCTTAGAGCTTAAAATACAAGTTCAAGTGGTGATGTCTATTTTGTCATGCCAATTTAAAATTGATTGGCATAATTGTTCTCATGTTTTGTCATATTTACTTTATTTACACTCTAAGATATTAATTACTTAATTATGTAATTACATAATTAATAAGAATTAATTGCTTAATTACTTCTTTACATAATTAGTAATTCATCAACTATTTAATTACCTGATTACTTACTTAATTACAAATTTATTCATTGTTTAATGAATAATGAATTACTTGATTTATTAATTAAAATTAAAATTATTAATAATTAACTTAAATTCTTATTCCAATAAAATTTGTATAATAAATAATAAATAAATCAATTATAAAAATAAATTATATTGAACAATCTGTTTAAGGATCTAATATAATATTTTTGACTATATTTTCTTCCGTACATTCATATTCGGCAACTTTAAAAAAAATGTTTACTGATTTGAGATCTTCTCTTTATTATCTTTATTAATTACCTCACAAATACTTTTTAGGCTTTGCGAGTCCCCCATACTTGTATGCTTTATATTTCTCTATTGCAATGCGTACGTCAAAGTAAAGTTGCAGAATACTGATACTGCTCTTTGCTGGTTTAATTATTAATTTTCCTGACAAATTATAAATATTTGTAGTATTAAAATATGATTTATTATCTTTTATAATGTACACTTCAAAATAATTAAGCCATCAATAAAAGAAACATATTTCTGGAAAGACAGTAAAAAAGTTGTATGTTTCTAAATCTTTATTTCATGATACCAGTAAAAATGGGCACCATGATTCTTTCAGTTATTTTCCCTGTCTACAAAAAAAGTCACATTTTTTCTAAAAATTATATATTCATTAACCCTCTCTTGACTTTAATCTCATTCATCTTAACAAATCAACAGCAATCATTCCAAGCATTAAAAGATCTCCCTTGATTTTTTTGACATTTGTTCTTCACAAAGTCTATGCTATCTAAATTTGGATGTTACACATTCCTAGAATAGAAAATAAGTAACTTCAATTAATATTTCAAACCTGCAAGTTCCACACCCACATAACCACAAACGATACTAGATTTGTGTATAAATATGTCTAAATGTGCTCCTTTCATCTTCAAGCTCAGGAACATTATTTCTATGTCAACAATGGAGTTCCTGCAAAAAATAATCATCTTTGGCCTGGTTTTCCTTCTTGCAGCTGTGAGATCCGATGCCCAAAATGCTGTAATTGAAGATTTGGAGGGTGAGCATGAGCCTACCATTGATGGGTATGAAGTGGACATTGCAGAAAGCTTGCTGACTGTGATGGACTTCTTGCGAAAGGCACACAATGCCAGCACTGATGTGGAGCAATGCAGATTATCAATTGAAAGTGCTATAGATTCTACACCATGGGTCCAGACTCTTGTGCTTAATAATAGTTATTATCCTGCCATTAAAAAACTGGACACAATCAGAAATACATTATTCAATTGCTCAGAGCTTTACTTACCAGACGATGTAATTCAAGAATCTTTTCTTTCTTCCTTTTTCTAAGAGTATTTAATCTCTACCATCTTGTTTTCGATGTTTAATTTGGATTTTTTTATGGCAGATTTATATTCCAGAGGAAGTGCTGGACTTCTCACATCAAGCTTCTAAACATGTTGATAAGACTAACACTTTAGTTGGTGATCTACACAATCTCTGGAAAAAAAACTATGATAAGATGTTTTCTATGTCTGATAATATGCTCTCTATGTCTGAATACAGCAACGACTCATTTTTATTCCAAGGTTTGTTTTTGACTTATTTTAGACATGCCATATAGTTGAGATTCTTGCCCAAAAAAGAAATTTAAAAGGATTGAGTTATGTTGTTTCAGTCAGTTTGCTTTAAAAAAGTTTAAGAAATACTAATTTAGAATTTCTTTATTTCATTTGAAAGATCTCTTAAATACAGTAACAAATCATTTGTATTATAAGATTTGTTTCTAATTTATTTTAGGAATATTATATAGTTATTTTTTTAAAAAGTTCACAAATGAGTATTCACCGAATGAGTAAAGTGCCTCAAAACTTCTTGTAAAATTCTGAAAGGGAGAATTCTTCCACCAGACTACTATAAAAATCGGTATGACCAAGATTTCAGACTTCATTAGAGACATTAAAAAGCTGAGAGACCTGAATCCCTCTGGTCTGTGTGGGGTGGAGCTCTACAATGGAGTTCTCATGCGTTTTGTCAAGGCCTCAAGTGCTTATTTAGGAGCAAATGAGGATTCGGTGGACTTTGATTTCACTTATTATCGATCTAAGGATTTGAAAGTAACTTATTGAAATTTATGTGATGTTTATTTTACATATCTTATGTTTATTATTAAATATTAAAATATTGACACGTGAATAATTAATTTTATAAATTTTCATAATTTATAATTTATCAATTAGCTGCTTCTAGATTGATAATGTGTTTTTTTTCCATCAATTTTTTCTTTGCACTCTTCAACATTTGATGATAGATCAAAGAAAAAATACATGGAGTCAAATTTAGAAGAAATTAAATAATATACATGATTTTGTTAAAAAACTAACAATGTTCATTTCATTACACTCTACCCCTTGCAGCTCGCAGAAGCTACTGTACTGCTGATGGTACAAAATGTCCATATAAAACATGCAGTGAGGGAAGACGACTTCCATATTGTGCCATAGGTTTTGCAACTGGTGTTACAGGTGGTTTGAGGGGAATATCCTACACAGTAATCAGCAATGAAGATAACCCAAATAATATTAGGCCTGGAACATTGAGATATGGAGTAGGAATTTCCCAAACCCACAAACATGGAGTGTGGATCACTTTCTCCCATGATACATGACAATTGAACTTAAAGATGAGTTGTGGGTTTTCAGCCACACTACAATTGATGGTCGAGGTGCTCATATCATCCTCACAGGGGAACCCATGGTTCTTGGAGAGGCTCATAACATTATTCTCCATAATTTTCAGATCAATGGTGTAAGAGATAGTGATACAATTCATATCTTCTCTGGCACAAAACATGTGTGGGTCGATCACGTAACCTCATTTGATGGAAAATTAGGGTTGATTTCTGTAGTTCAAGGGGCCACTGATGTCACCATCTCCAACTGTTACCTTTCTAATAGGAACTTCAACATGTTGTTGGGAGCTTCAGATAGTGATGTCATTGATCAAAAGCTCAGAGTTACAGTGTATAGAAACTGGTTCAGGGATTCAAAACAACGTATGCCTCATTGTAGGTAAGATATATACAATTATGACATTTGACTTCTTTGAATGAAAGGTGATATAACAAAATATAGCATTCAATGGTATCATTTTATGTGTGTGATTTTATTTATTCTTATGTCATTATGTTGATCATCTTAAAAGTTGGATGGATTGTAATAAGATAAATATCAAATTATTAGTAATTGTATCGAAAGGCGGTGTAATGGTTAAATCTTGTATTAAAAGATGGCGTGCAATGGTTATGCCTTGTAAAACAAGGTGCAATGATTACACCCATAGCAATATATTATACCTTAAAAACTGCATGGAAAGAAGGTGAATAGATACATTGATAGTAAAATATACTTTAAATAATATATTGTATGTTTTATGTAGGTGGGGATTTTGTCATGTTGTGAACAATTACTATAGTAATTGGGAATATTATGCCATTGGAGGATGAGTGCATGCTAAGATTTATTCAGAAAGCAATGTGTTTTTTGCTGGAAGGAAGAGGGAGATCACTCCATGGTATGAAGGCCATGGTGGTGCTTTAGAAACAACATCTGCAATTCAATCTAATGGCGATCTCTTTCTCAATGGTGCTACATTTCATCAATTCCTTGAGTATGGAAGACTAGATCACCCTCGTTATAGGCATCATGCAAAGTATCCTCCTGTCCTTTCAATAGGGAAGATTGAAAGCTTTGTCAAAATTTGTGCTGGAGCTCTATACGGTAGAAGGATTAATTATTGTAAACGCATGAGATAGAGGAGCTATTTACAATCATTATTATTACTACTATTATATTATTCTTAAACTCATTGTTTTCCTTGTGTAATAGGAAAATAATTTGATAATGTTCTTATTTGACATTGTTCATCTCTTCACCTCATTTATTTACTCATCAGATTCAACAATGAGAAATAATCAATTGATGAGAGAGAATATAGAGGACCTCTTTAAGACATTATTATTATTTGTTCTTAAAATTCTATTGTTTTCCTTGTGTAAAAGTCACATATTTAAACAATTTGATAGTATTCTTATTTGATACTGTTCATCTCTTTAGCTCATCTATTTAGTCATTGGGTTCAAAAATGAGAAAAAATTAACTGAGATGAGTGAGAATATAGAGAAGCTCTTCAAGACATTATTATTATATGTTCCTAAATTCCTATTATTTCCCTTTTGTAATAGTCACATATTTAAACAAGTTGATAGAATTTTTATTTGATATTATTCATTTCGTTACCTCATCTATTCAATCATTGAGTTCAACAATGAGAAAGAATCAATTTTGATTCAAGTGGGAATATATATGAATAATAGAAAACTAATATATCTATGAAAATCTACATTTTGAATAAAATATTTTAATTAAATGTATTGTTAATGTTTTTAATTTATATTAAATTTTATACTTTACTGAAGAAGTTAAGAATTTATGTTTCATCAAGTTTGCTTAATAAATTATTTTATGCCAAAATTTGTTTTCATTTATTATCTACAAAATAGAATGAATAGGTTTTTCTCATATTCTAAATAATTGTTAGATAAGGAAGATTTATAAAGTCCTAGAATTTTTTTTTGAAATAACATTACATTAGATAATCATTATATGGGCTATACTAGTCTTTTCTGCGCTCTGTTAGGGTTTAGTTTTGCGTCACCTCTCTGCATCTTTCTATCCTTTCACTCCGTAGTTATTGTGGGAAATAACTTGGTATTTATGGCTCTGGCCACTACTCACCCAATAGTTGATGCCGGTGCTAGTGTGGTTATGGATAGCAATGGCGCCGCCAAGCAAATGACCTCGCAAGTTTGTTCCCAAAGTGTTTTACGAGGTATGTCTTAGCTTGATATTGTTTTTCCCATACATGAGTTTGATGATGCATGTACTTGGCTTGAAACACATACTCTTATTGGCTATTTTTTGGGTCGCAACCCTCCTGAACATGTTATCAAGGAATGGGTTGCGAAAGCTTGGACTCCTCATGGAATCTGCCTGGATGGCATTCAGAGCCTCACAAAGGGATTTTTTCTGTTTCATTTTTCTAACCCTTCCCATGTGGATGCCATATTTGGCAAAGGACCCTATAATCTTAGGGCTTCCCTTTTAGTTTTTCAGCGCTGGTCTTGAGACTTTTCCGTCTCTGATGACAAGAAACTAAAATTTCCTATGTCGGTCAAGTTTCTTGGCCTCCCTCTACCCTATTGGCCATTCATGCATGCCATAGCGCAAATGATAGGTAGGGTTATATGTAGCGAGCATGACCATTTTATCAATCCTCGGCCTCAAAAGAGGCTCTATGTTGAGGTTGACCTTTCTAGGGACCTTAAGGAATCTATTGAGATTCAGGTTGGTGAGACCACCTTCACTCAGAAGGTGCTCTATCTCAACCTTCCCAACACATATTATCATTGTCAATCTATTGAGCACAAGATTAAGCACCGCCCTTTAGCAGTGCCTCATACCAAGTTTCCTCCCAAGGATTTTGGTTCTCGACCAACTGATGCTGGAAAAAAAGAGGAAATCAAGAAAGATGACTAGGTTACAGTTGGTTTCTAGAACAAGCAAGTCAAGCCTGCTACTTTGGCTTCCACATCCCAACCACCACCTCCGACTGTTGAGGTTCATGCTAAAAAGGTTGCTTCGATTTCAAACCCTGCTTCGTAGGGGAAGGAAGTTTTTGATTCTAGTATTAACGTTCCTTTAGCTTGCACACCTCAGGTGGCCACTGCGATTGCCTCTCTTACTCCTTTTTGCCATTCTAGCAGCTCTCTTGGGTGTGCTGAGAACGGATTTGAGGGAATTCAAGAAAAATGATGAAATATTTCCATGGAGTCTTCTGGGAATGATTTCACCCTAGCTTATTTATCAAATAGTTTTGCTTCCCTTAGGGAAGGTAATGGTATGGATGACACTATTTTTCCATGAAGTACATCTCATGGAATATTCGAGATTTGACAGACCTGCCCAGAAAGTTTTTTGTCAGGTATGTGCGTTGTCGTATTATTCATCTGGATGTTTTATGCCTCCAGGAAGTTAATTTGGTTTTTTGCTTGATGCTTCTTGCAAATTTATCTATCCTAAGAGCCTTTCTCTTTGTTCTCAGCATGAGGTTAGTCGAGGTGGAGTTTTTACTCTCCTTTCTCCTCATTGGCATTCTTTTTGGTTAGTCATGGCTCAGATCCCATGTAGAGAATTGTTTGGGCCACTTTCATTATTGAGAATCATTCTTTTGGCATAGTTAATGTTTATGCTCCCAATGATGCTGTTGAGAGATCTCACCTTTGGCATTGGCGTGTGGATTCTCTACCACTTGCAACTTGGATTTTTTGTGGTGATTTTAATATGGTCGAAATGGCTTTTGACAAGGATGGCCTTTTTCCTTTTCGATGGATAGTTGGAGAGAGAGAAGCCTGTTAGTACATGTGCAATAAATTAGGGATTTTTGATCCCAATATTGGTCATCGCCATCCTGATGGGGTCTAGCACACTTGGTCTAATTTCGGAGCTTTGTTTGATAGAATTCATAAAAGGCTTGATCGTGCTATGATCTCGGCATAATATTTCTTCTCTTTTTTTGAGAAGCAAGTTTTACCCGTTACTTCTCTTGTTGATGTGACCTTGTCAGATCATTTCCCCATTCAATTTAATATTTTATGGAAAATAGCTAAGGCACGACCTCCCACCACATAATTTTTCTTTAATACTTCTATCCTTCACCACCCTTCCATGGTGGCCCACATTCATTAGGCTTGGAACCTCGAGCCTCGGCCATCTCAGTCACCAGGCTAGATTCAATGGTGGAATGATGCCATCTGGCGTATGACATGATTTCTATGCATTTATGGAAGATAATTTTCCAAATATCATCGTAGATCCTATGATGTCAACACCAAAGCTATGCATGTTACCATAGAGGCCTTAGCCCAGGATCCTTTCAATCAGGACCTGCAACTTCACCTTTCCAAGATATGTCATCAGAAGCAAGTTGTAGACAACTATGCTGCCAGAGGTGTCCAGATCAAAGCTCAAATGCACAGGTTAAAGGCTGGAGACCAAGCTTCTAAATAATTTTTTTCTGCTCTCTGTGTTCGTCATACCTACGTGGGCATAACTAGGATTAAACAAGGTCACTGTCTCCTCACAGAGCTTCTTGATATTCTAAAACCCTTTGTTCGTCACTATGAACAAGTCTTTTCCACTCAAGGATCTTCTCCGGCTAGTGAGCAAGCTCTTGCATACTGCATTGTTTCTATCCCTCAATGTGTTTCCCCCTCTCAACATGTTTTCTATGACAAACTGCTTTCCTTACAAGATCTTTGAGACGCGATGTTTGCTATGGCTGATGATAAAGCCCAAGGATGCAATGGTTTCCCTTGTGAGTTTTATAAAGTCCTTTGGGATGCCATTAGTCCTGATCTTCACCAAGTCTACCTTGAAGCTTTTCATTCCCAAAATCTTGGGGGCATCATTAACCAGGGCAATATCAAGCTCATTCCCAAAAGCTGGGGACCTAGAGGATATCTACAATTGGCGGCCTATTACCTTGCTCAATGTCTCTTACAAGATCATTGCCAAGGCTCTGGCTCTCAAACTTTGTCACCTTCTTCATTAGATTGTTAGGTCGGAGAAAACTAGCTTTATCAAATCAAGATCTATTCTTGACAATATTATTGCAGTTTGGGAAGGTATGGAATGAGCTCATAAATCTCACCAGAAAGCCCTCTTTCTTAAAATTGATTTTTCTAAAGCTTATGATCGCATTGAATGGCCTTTTATTTTAGCTATGCTTCATGCTCTTGGCTTTGGTCCCAGATTTCTTCAATCTATGCATATAATTTTTAGTGACGCCTCTGCCCGCATCACCATCAATGGATGACAATCTTCTACTTTTGGGCTCTTTCGGTCTATTTGGAAAGAATGTCTATGGCTCCTGCCTTATATGTTCTAGTGGCCGAAGGATTTGGCTACTTTCTTTCTCACTCCATTTCTATGGACCATGTTCGGGGAATCTATCTACCAGACTCTTCTGAATAATTGGTCAATGACCATTTTGCCATTGATTTCTTTCTCACTCTTGAAGAGGATGAAGAGAATATCAAGGCAGCCTTGCAGTGTTTAGACACCTTTTGTCTTACCTCTGGTTCCACCATTCAATGGCATAAAACCCTATGCTACAGATAGTCTACCCTTCCCGACCCGCCTTGGTTTTCTTAGTTTGGATGGTCCAAGATTCAACATGGGGAAATATTCCACTTCTTGGGCATCCCCTTTTCTTTTCAAGCTACTCCTACAGAATTATGGAATGTAGTTCTAGCCAAAATTGAAAAAAATCTTACCTATTGGATCACCAAACCGCTCTCTCTCATAGGAAAGTTTAAGATCTGCTCCAAGGTTTTGGCAGCCACACATGTGTATTAATCTTCATGTTGGGCTCCCTCAAAAGCATCTTACAAGAAGCTTGAGAAATTATTGCATGACTTCCTTTGGGCTTCTGGAATTGACCATCATGGTTTTCATAGAGTTTCTTGGGATTTTTGCTGTCTCCCCAAGACCTTTGGTGGGCTTGGTTCGCTTGATACTTAGAAACACGGGCTAGCCCTTTGTGCGAAATGGATTGTGCGGTGTCTCACAGGAAATGAGGCCTAGAAAATTTTTCTTCGACACTGCATTTCTTGAAGGTACCCTTTACACAAGCCTTCCTGGAATGGGATTGGCTTTCAAACCCTTCTTGTTATGAAGGCCTCTATTCAAATCCAGAGCACTTTTGTTGCCAAAAGTATCTGGAGAGCCTGGGAAGCTGTCAAGCCCTGGCTTTGCTGGGCTGGGAATGGTTTTCATGATGGTCTTTCTCTTACCCAACAGAACATTTTGTGGTCCCCTTTGTTTTCCCAACAAGGGGTTCCTCTTGCTAGAATCCAGGGTTTGAGTGCTCTTCATTTTCACAAACGTGGCATTCAAACTCTAAAAGACCTATTTTCCAGAGTCACTATGAGTCTTCTCTCTTGGAATGACCTTCGTGTTCAGTTTCGGTTCATCCACCCAGATCATTAGAATTTTGACTTGTTGGTTTTGGCCATTCTGCTCCACCTCCTGCACAAGTTTGGAATTTAGTTAGTTAAACCCTAGTGGAAGGACTAGAAATGGTATCCTACTACACCATTCACTAGTTACAAGCCCAAGCTAGGATATTCTTGGCTTGTTCCCCATTTGCCAATGATTGATTCTCTCAACCAAAGATGACATCTTTCCTCTTCCCAAAAGAATTGGAGTTGGCATTTTTGCACTATTTCAAATTCTGTTATTGAGCCTAAGATTGCTCATTTTTCCTGGTGTTTTCTTTACCAGGGATTACCTTTGGGAGCTCGACTCTGGCATTTGGGTGTACCTGACCCTAAATGCCCTTTTTGTGGTCATCTTGAAACTATTAGGCACATTTTTTGGTTCTGTCATCGTGCCTAGAATTATTGGATCTGGATTCACGACCTCTTTTTGCCTTTCCAGCCCAAGCCTTTTTTCTGGCATATGGCGCTCCTTAGCGACTCTCCCAGAATGCCTTCCCAGTATACCCAAATATGGCATGCTTTTAGGATGGAGATCTTATTTACTTTATGGAAAGAATGAAATATTGTTCTTTTTTCTCACAGTTCTCTAAATAATTGTATCTCTCTTTATGCTAAGGCATGTTTATGTAACAATGTGATGATGCAGATTCAGGTGCAAGTAGACAAGGTGGCCTTGGAAGTCACCCATTTACAGGAGCTACTATAGCACTGGGGAAATGCCCCTTGTACTATTGCTAGGGTGTCTCCAGACTCTCTATTGGTTGACCGCACACCACCCGGGGGACGTCATCGCAGTCAAAGTTCCTCTACTAGGCACTCCAGGACTCCATGCCATTGGCGTCGCCACTCTGCCTCTCCTCCTCCTTGGAGGGATGCGGGTGCCAGTTGGAATCCCCTACTTATTTCTACTAGTGCTACCTTTGCTCGACACTTGACCAGTGTTCTTTCATGGCCTCTTGCCACTTCTGACAAAGTCCCTCGCTTGGTGCTTTCTATTTCTCCCAGACGGGAGCAAGGAGAATTGGAGAAAGAAGAAAAAGATGATGGCTAGTTAATTCCTAACCAGACTCTAGGGCCCAATGTTTGGGGCAATCCTGATGACATAGATCCTCCTCCCTCTTCTACAACTGCCCTCGCAGCTTGAGGGTTTCTCCTTTTATATGTTTTTTTGATGAATAGTTGTATGGTTTCAGCCTACGTGCCGAGTGACTTTCGCAGGGAGACTTTTTCCCCTGACCCCTTTTTTGTGAATATTATACTTTAATATTTTTATTAATAGAAAAGGCCTCTATTCATCAAAAAATAATAATTATATGATTTATGTTTTCATTGAATTTTATTGTTTATATTTAAAATATAAAATATTTCTATTTTTGATCATGTTGTCAACTTAGTGTAGTTTTTCATTTCATTTCCCTTTTAATTTGGTAAATGTAATAATTTTTATTTTTTCATTTAACATATAATTTAGATATTCAATAACTTTTTAAAAAAATTGTAGTTATAAAATTTTTTAAATAAAAAGGAATTTTGAAACGAATATTATTTATGAAGAGATCCATGCTAAGAGTTATACCAATTTTTCAAAATAAAATTTTGAATATAATATTGTGTACACTATTGTTCTTCTCTTTAACTTTAATATTTCTACTATATTAAAGTCATGTCGTATGTTTTGTTTTCATATTATATTTGTTATTTAACAATTTTCTCTCTAACTTATTATTTTCCTTTATGTGATATTCATTAAATTACATGATATTTAATATCAATTATAAATTGAAATAATATTCTAACTTATCTTACTGTCATATATATTCTCATATGAAAATTATTATTATTTTTAAATATTTTTTTCCTTAAATAATGATTATGGATATTATGAATAAGAATATTGGTCTCAAGGATAAATATCAATGCCTATCATTAGACTTAGGCGACTTCTTCCTTATAATAAGTTATATTTGTTTTCTCGTTAGAAACTTATTAGTATTCAATGAACTATCCTAGAAAGAGAGATTTTGAATTTGGATGTTTTGGTGGTTATTTATTTACTTTAAAAATAAAATGAAATAGGGAAGGTCTATTTGTAGTCGTTATAAAATAGGAAAGGTCTTGGCAAAAGAAAGTACATATTGACATTTATATTCCGCTCTCAAATTTTCCATTGATGAAATAAAGAACACATTATTTAGAGCTCAAGGAAAAAATTAAAGATTTGAAAAAAAAAATACAGGGCTAGAGGAGTTCATTAAGACTAAAAATCTAGATGGAGATTATAATGTAGGCCTTTAATATGCCAAAGGAAAGTCAATTACATTAATTTTAAAGGTTTTATTGTCTTTTGAAATAATATTAAATTTTAATGTTGATTTTTAAAAAGTTATAATAGAAATATAAGGTATGTTCATTTTTTAAAAGATTCTTTTAAAATTGGATGTTTACAAAATTAAGTGAAAATAGAAAAATCAAAATGATTTATGTAAAATAAATAGAAAGGAAAATCAGCAAATCAATCAAAATTAGACATTTACAAAATTTAAAAAGTGGAAATTTAAAAAACTAAATGATTTAAATAAGATTAGTAGAGAGAATGAGAATTATTGTTTGAATTTGAATCATGTACTACTTGAATGTTTATTAGAAAATCTTTAATTAGAAACATTTGTTGTGAAATTAGAAAATTTGTTTATTAGAAACTAATTTTAATTTTAAAAACAAACAAATCTTCACTAAAAAGAAATAAAATATAATGAAAAGCAAAGTACCTTAAGATATAACTTTAGTATTTTTAGAATTTATAATAAAAATATTTATTTCAAATTACAATGTGTGGTCATTAGAAACTAATTAACATTAAATATTTGATCAAGTATATTAATCAATAAATAATATTAAATGCATAGTAAAAATATTTACTCACACTAAATAAAGAAATTTTAAATATATACTCTATATTTAAAATATCGAGGCATTGAATTTTTTCAACTTTAATTTTAATTAAAGGTGAATGATGAAAAAATTAAACGCCTCAATACATCTCAGCGTATTTTAAATATAGAGTATATATTAGCTAGTGTTATATATATTCTCATATGAAAATCATTTTTTAAAAATATTTTTTCCTTAAATAATGATTATGGATCTTATGAATAAGAATAGTGGTCTCAAGGATAAATATCAATGCCTATCATTAGACTTGGGCGACTTCTTCCTTATAATAAGTTATATTTGTTTTCTCATTAGAAACTTATTAGTATTCAATGAACTATCCTAGAAAGAGAGATTTGAATTTGGATGTTTTGGTGGTTATTTATTTACTTTAAAAATAAAATAAAATAGGGAAGGTCTATTTGTAGTCATTATAATTAACTTCATCATTCATAGAGTTTGAATTATACATCATATTTCAACTATTAATTTTTGGTTATCTTAATATGCGACTTAGCTACTTAAAAAGGTATTTTTTTTGACTTCTGGGTTATAATGAAGCTCACTTAAATAGAATTTCTTAAGCGTTGAAGGGTCAAAATTGGTCATTTAAAAGTGTCACTTGATACCTACTTGAAGATGCCCCAATAATCGCACACTCAAAATTGTCAATACTTATGGACAAATTTCCTAGTAGTCATGCACAAATGTCCTAGTTGTGGAGCACAAATGGACCGATTATGAATAAAAAAAGTTAAAAAATGATCGGCTATTAGTACGTGTAAATTTTTTTAATAGACTTTTAGATATAATTTTTTGAATGCTTTAAAATTAGTAATTAGAAGGTTGGATGCACAAGTACATAGCTACTATTGGTGCTCTTCCCTTAAGTGGATTGATAAAATGAGTAGTTTAGTTCCATAAAATAAGACCATGTTGAAAGATAAATAGAATAGGGTTATACACATAGTTCAATATGATGGATGCATCTTAAGGATAAAGAATAGGTATTAATAATAATAAATTTTAAAAGTGGTAAAGGAAAATAAAATAATGATTGTAATTTGAATGGTAATAACGAGGGGTAGATTTAAAATGGTATGTCTTATATGTGGGACATGTTTGTTGAAAAAATTAAAAAAATAGGTAAAATAATTTAAAAAAATATATCATTAAAAAATGTATTTTGCATATATACAAAAATAGATCATATACGAAAATATGTGTGCACCAAGTATTGTTGTTATTTAAATTTATCTATTATGAAATAAATAACACTTTTTCAAATACTATTAACTCTAAAAAGTAAGTTACTAAAAATGACGTAAAAATATATTACAAAATTGTGTGTGGTAGAGAGGGAGAGATTATAAAAAAAACCATTAGTTCATATGGCCTTCAAATTTTTAACAATTTGGTTACTATAGATTAATTTTTTTTTTTGTTTAATTAATATTGATTCTAATGTCTCATTTCAGTTAGAAAGTGACTCATACTATTTTGTGATCACCTTGAACTATCCATTAAGACTAGGTGTCACATACACCTTAAAATCCTAATAATATCATTATTTAATTAGTATATAATGTGTGTAAATTTGGGTCCCATGCAATGAGTGCTATACTTGGAGTCCAATTCATGAGATTGTTTTAATATACTATTAAAATTGTAAGTTGTATCAGGATCTTATAAGAGAGAAATAAGGGGATTACAAGGTAAATATGAAGAGCATCTTTTACCAACCAAAACTAGTCATATTTAAAAAGATGTAACACTTT
>BSBK01004067.1:3727500-3885000 GCA_027943335.1 Chamaecyparis obtusa | reverse complement strand
CGACTAAAGATAATGAGATGGACAATTGTTGATGATTCTAAGCTAAAATATAATGTTTGTTAAGATGATCAAATGACTGAAAAAACTCAAGGATGATCAGATGAAGGAGAATGAAACATGTTAATGATGCAATTGCTGAGGAAGGTTAAAGAAGCAAAATTAATGGTGAAGATTAAGAGGGAAAATCTATAGATAAAAATAAAATGATTTATGATGTCTATATAAAGAGACAAGAGATTCAGATTGAATTCTGGAATGCACATGGAAGATTTCATTCATGCAAAGATGATCAAATTAGTTGAAGACAAAACTGAGGAATTTTGCAAAGAATGCTGAGCGTCAGAGAAAGGAATTACTGAGCATATCAAAGTTGGAGGAAATAAAGAGATTGAATTGATTATTGATCAAAGGTATTTTTGAGCTTAGCATAGATCTAAAAATTTTCAAAATGAGTTGTATTTGGATCAGATCATTATTGTAACAGTTTAACCATTGCTACGGATAAATCTCTTAATCAAGTGGACTTAACAATCTTTATATTTCAATATGAAATTCAATGAATGTTGATTGTTTTCTTGTTGAACCCATACTGAATGTTTGGTCAAGGGAGAACTATTAGTGATAAATCCTCTAACTAGGTCACACCTTACAATGTGTATTGTAACCTTTAATAGGGTTGGCTCTTAACCAAGCTCACTTCAGAAGAGTGAATTATTTTGGGTTACCGGTCTCAGGTGGTTTTTCCCCAAATAGGGTTTTCACATTTAAAATAAAAGTATTATATGTGTATGGATGTGTTGAATTGTTATTTTACTTTACACATTACAATAATTGGATTGATTGGTAAATACAATATTTAATTTACTGCTATTCGGTAGATGAACATAAAGACATAATTGATATATTACCGAGTTGATTAATTGATTTGAAAGTTTTTTTATATACATCTGGGAGAATTTGGGACTGTAGGATAACTGGACTTAACCGATTCACCCCCCCCTCTAAGTTATCTAATAATTGGTATCGAAGCATAGAGTGCTTGAAAGAAAAGTTTGAAGGACTTAAGCTAAAGATCACAAGAAGTATAAGAGAGAGGTGCCAAAGCCGAAAAAAGAAAACTTCTCGACATGGAAAAGTAGAATGAAATTGTATCTATCAGGAATAGGTGAGTCTACAACATACTACTTGGAAAATGAGTTTATCTTACCGACTGGACCTTTGACTATTGATAAAATAAGAGAAAGACATGAACACAATGCTATGATGATAGAGCTTACTTCTTGCTTATCAGATGCCAAATTTGAAGATGTTAAGACATGTACAACTGCTAAACAGATGTGGGACAAGCTTACTCTAGTTCACAGAGGAGATGTGAATGTGTTAAGGGATAAAGCTAAAAGTCTTAGAGGAAAGTTTGATGACATGAACATGAAAGAAGGTGAGAACATATCTCAGTACAGTAACCGAGTCAAGAAGGTTGTGAATGCTATTCGAGGAGCAGGTGGAATCATTGATGAAGACACTATTGTAAGTAAAATTCTCAGAACCTTGTTACTTGCCTATGCTATTAGAGTTTCTGCAATTCATGAAATGAGAGAAACTCCTAGTAATAAAGTTACACTTGATAGTCTAATTGGTAGACTAACTACATATGAGTTGAACAACTTTGACAATAGTATTGTTCTTACTGTTAAATCTACATTTATGTCATCTTTGAAAATTGGTAAATCAAGCAGAAAACATAAGATAAGAAATGAAAGTGACAGTGAAAGTGAAGAGGATGAACTTGATGAACTTGAAGCATTAATGGCTAGAAGATTACAAAAAGGTAAAGGAAGATATAGATGAAAACTATCTTTGGTATGCTTTAAATGTAAAGAGATTGGCCATATTACTGCAAGATGTCCTAACAGGAAAGAAGATGAAAAAACTAATGAAAGATCTAATGAAATGAAGCATGACATAAGAGATTACCAAGAAAATAGGGGCAATCAACAGTATAGCAAGACAAAAAGCCAAGATTACAAAGATAAAGGAAAGAAGGCATGTTACCTTGTTGAAGAAGATGATGATGACACTGACACCGACACTGATGAAGACATTGAGGTGGTGTTTGTAGCTTTAAAAGAAGATTCAGAAGAAGAAGAAAGGTATGTTTAAACAACACTTATTTATAAAGTTAGAAAAAATAATACTTGGATTATTGATAGTGGATGTACACATCATATGATTGGTGATGAAGAGAAGTTTGAATACCTTGAACATTATAATGGTGGGTCTGTAAAAATGGGAAATGACACACCTTTTCTAGTGAAAGGAAAAGGGTCTATATTGTTGAACAATAAGATCAGATGTGAGAATGCATAATGGGTGAAAGGACTTAATTATGATATGTTGAATGTAGTACAACTGGATAACACAGGTCACTGAGTTGCATTTGAAAATAGAAAGGTGAAAATATTTTATGAAAATGGAAAGTTGGTCGGTACTGGTGAACAATCTAAAGGTAATCTATTCTATCTTGACAATGCTGAAATTTTTTGTTTGTTGGCTAAAAATGAAGATGTGTGGTTATGTCATGTGAATTTTGACAACATGGTTAAGATTAGTAAGAAAATAAAAGTTAGAGGTTTACCGAGCATATCTAAACCTGACCATGTTATGTGCAAACAATGTCAAATGGGAAAGATGTCAAAATCTAGTTTTAAGAGAAAAAACTTTTCTTCTAATGCCATTTTGGAGTTAGTTCACACTAACTTATGTGGTCCTATGAGAACTCAGAGTTATTACAAAGATAAATATTTTATCTTATTTGTTGATGACTTCTCTAAAATGATGAATGTCATGTTCTTGAAAGAAAAATCTAAAGCTTTTAAGATGTTTAAATGGTATAAAACAAAAGTAGAAAAATAAAGTGGTAAATAAATGAAATGCTTGAGATTAGATAGAGGTGGTAAATTTGTTTCTGACGAGTTCACTAATTTTTGTAATGAGCATGGAATTAAGAGATAGGTTTCTACACCGAGGACACCCCAGCATAATGGAATTGCTGGAAGGAGAAATAGATCGATTGTTGATTGTGCTAGAACATTGATGATTGAAAAGGATTTTGCACATATGTAATAGAGATAAGCTTTTAGTATTGTTGTATATACATTGAACCAAGTTCAATTGAAGAAATAATCAAACAAGACACCTTATGAATTATGAGATGGTTACACACCTAATGTGAGTTATTTCAGAATATTTGGAAGAAGATGTTACATTATGAAAGATGATAGAAATGAAAAATTTGATTCTAAAGGTGATGACAAAATATTCTTAGGATATTATACTAAAATAAAAGCTTATAAATGTTTGAATAAGGATACTAACAAAATGATTGAAGGTGCAAATGTGAGAGTTGATGAATTTGCTAAAAATAATGATGAAGAAAGTAAAAAGGAACCAAAAGACTATGGTAGATTTGTTTACATTGAGGAACCTAACACACTACTCGAGAAATAGTGTGGCATTACCGAGCAACAGGGTAATGCTACCAAGCATCAGTCTTTAAAGAATGAGAATTAACAAACTATGAAGTTGATGAAGATCATGATCATGCACTGAGTGGACAACATATTGAAGAACAATGAATTGAACCTGTACTTGCCAAATATGTAGGAAGACATCTTCTACAAGATTAGATAATTGGAGATAAGAGAGCTGACAGGATGACATGAAGTAAGTTGAGAAACAATACATGTTGGTTTTTGAATTTGAACCTAAAAATATTAAAGATGCACTTGAAAATGATGAATGGATTAAGGCTATGAATGAAGAGATTGAGAAGATACAAAAATGCAAAACATGGACATTGGTACTGAGACCGAGAGAAAAAAAAATGTGATTGGAACCAAATGGATATTTAGAAACAAATTGAATGATAATGGAGATTTTACAAGGAACAAAGCAAGACTAGTATGAAAAGGTTATGCACAAGAAGATGGAATTGACTATGGAGAGACTTTTGCACCCATTGCTATACTTGAAGGAGTAAGAATATTTCTTGCATATGTTTCTTACAAAGGATTTAAATTTTATCAGATGGATGTTAAATCTGCATTTCTAAATGGAATACTTGAAGAAGAGGTATACATTGAACAACCTGAAAGTTTTGTTTATCCTAATCAGAGGAATATGGTATGTAAGCTGCACAAAGCACTATATGGACTAAAACAAGCACTAAGAGCATGGCATGAAAGACTCCATTCCTATCTTATCAGTATTGGATTTTTAAGAACCAGTGACAACAACAATTTTTATTTGAAAGGTGAAACTGATGACAAGATTCTTATTGTTGAAATTTTTGTTGATGATATCATATTTGGAGGATATGATAACTTATATAAATCATTTGCTGATGAAATGAGAAAAAAATTTGAAATGCCAATGTTTGGAGAGATTAAATTTTTTCTTGGCTTGCAAATATTACTGTTAGAATAATAAAGTGTTTACTTATCAATTAAATCATATTGATTTAATTATTAAGTCAATTATTGTCTCTTTCTACTTAAGCTAAACTTTAGGCATATAATAATTAATTGCTTTATTAATTTTACCCTTTTAGGGTTTTGATCTCTTTTTATAAGGATTGATGTCCTCTTTTTTGATAACAGATTGAGAAAATTCATTTTTATTGAATTGAAATTTTTGTTTTTGCACATCAAGAATGTCTCCTCTTTCATGGATCCATGTGTTCAGGCCTCTCTAGCTTCTTGCTTCTCTCTCTTTATGTGACATGTGTTTTCATGTAGGTGTTCTTGGGAGATGTGGGTTGTTTACTCAACAACTCCAATATGGTATTAGAGATTCAAATCTATTTGCCACTGTCCTCTTTTTGAGAGATTCAGCCATGTTCATTAGATCTACGTTTTAGAAGGTTTTTTCTATTGAATCTAGGGGTACCTCTCTTTTTGTTCATCTTGGCTTCAAACGGACCTCATGGTTGTGTTCAGAGAATCCAAGAACCCCTAGATCCATATAAAATTTGTCCAATTTGGGCAAATTTGGAATCCATGGCAAAAAAATTTACAATCTACCCTTACACGGATCCCAAGGCAATCACTGGTAGTTTGGAGCATTTTTGGCTAAAACAGACCTCACTATTGAGCTCGTACTGGCCAAGAATCCCCAAATCCATATAAGTTACATCTGATGCAGATGTCATTGCATTCTGAGGCAATTGTTTTTCACATACCAGGGTTGTATGGCCCTATGACGCATCCCGATGCATGTATGACGATTTAAAAAAAAAATAAAAATTTTTGGGCAGCAACAACCATTTGGTCATCAAATTTAACCCCTATCGGATGTAGCCTCAACGCCTAGTCTTATGGCGACTAGTGCCCAATTTTTTTAGCCCTCGGGTAGATTTTGGCCATGACGACCATACGATCATCAATTTTAAGCCTGTCACTTGTTGACGTCAGCATGCATCAACACTCTTCTACACCATTTTTTGGGTCCTTCAATATAACTATTATTTTTTGCTCATAACTTGAGTATACGGTGTCAAAATTGGGTAAACAAGATATCCTCGAAAAGCTTGTTCCGAGCTCTATCCAGATATGGAGGTTTGAATTTTTTTTTTTTCTTTTTTGATGGTGTTTTTTTATTGTCAAAGCCAGATGTTCAGTTTTGCACTCTGGGAGCTCTATCTTGCACATTCGTATTCCATTTTGGACAAATGATATATCGTTCAAAAGCTTGTTTTGAGAGCTTTCTAGTGATATGAGTCATTTTTGTAGATTCTGCTCTAGGTACATTTTTATTCAATTTCTTGCATTTTTGCAATCTGGTAGATATCTTGGATGTTTTAGGTCTTGGGATATTTTCCTTTTGAGGAATGGCTCATCTTAGGTTGTTCTTTTGTTTCAGTAGCCTTTTTTTTATTTGAGTAGTGTATAATTCACTTTTGTAGCATTCTTTTATGCACACGTACTGAGATAAAGTGTCATTCTATTGCATGTATGAGATCTTGCACATGTTTGTGCTCTATGTACTTGCACTCCATTATAAAGTGCTAGGGGGTTTTATTTTTTCCTTTGTTTGCCATGTACTTTTGTCATGTGAGTGTTCCTCCAATGACATTAGCCTCAGGTATCTATATTTGTGTTTCTACTCTCTTTGCACCTTGGATGTTCCTGGTATCATGTAGTTCATATTGGACGATCTTTTCAGTGTACCTATCATTACTCCCTTGTCAACATTATGGGGGGGGGGGTTTCTACTATTGGTTCTACTGCTTCCTTGGTTCAATAATGGGAGATATGTATTCAGTATTTGATTCTATGTACTAGGTGGATGTAGTGGCTGGGTATTGATGCCTTCCAGTGAGATAGATCATTTACCATATGGACACTCTTTTCTTTCCTATTTTTGGACACACTCTTTTAGCTTTGATTGATTAGATCTTCAGAATTTGGTGTTTTTATGCCATCTGTATCGTTGAGTTCAAGTGTTTGCCTCCTGATTTGAGTAGTGTCATTTGAGGGCACTCGTGTAGATTACAGTATTCTATATCTTTGACTTTAGTTGTTTTCCTTTGTTTGCCTCCTGATTCAAGTAGTGTCATTTGAGGGCACTCATGTAGATTATAGTCTTCTCTACCTGATCATATTTTGGTGGAGGATCTTCAGATTATCAGTTACTTCTTGTTAGAGTTTGCAACTTCTTTCTTCAGTGATGTTTTACATGTTCATCCTTGTTCCTATTTTCTGGAACATTCCTAGTTTTGGAGGCTTCTTTAGTCCTTAAGACTAGTCTTTGTCTCTTTTTGGAGTAGAGTTTTTTCCATGTAGTTTTCTCTATTTCTCCTCTTTATAGAAATTCTCTTTTGTACTTGGGTACCTGATCAAACCTTTTGTTGTCGGGACCCATTTGCTTTCAGTAGTTCTTGCTAGGTTTTTAACTTCTCCCAAACTTTATCTAAGGGGGTGTGTTAGAGTAATAAAGTGTTTACTTATTAGTTAAATCATATTGATTTAATTATTAAGTCAATTATTATCTCTTTCTACTTATGCTAAACTTTAGGCATATAATAATTAATTTCTTTATTAATTATTATTATGCAACCTAGGTTTTACCCTTTTAGGGTTTCAATCTACTTTTATAAGGATTGATCTCCTCCTATTTTGATAATAGATTGAGAACATTCATTTTTATTGAATTGCAACTTTTGTTTTTGCACATCAAGAATGTCTCCTCTTTCATGGATCCATGTGTTTAGGCCTCTCTAGCTTCTAGCTTCTCTCTCTTTCTGTGATAGGTGTTTGCATGCATGTGTTCTTGGGAGCTATGAGTTTTTTACTCATCAAATCCAATAATTACAAAAGAATGAAGGCATATATTGTAGTGGTGGATAAAGATGTAGGGGATCTATCTTTACCCTTACTACATTTATATATATTTGTGTTGCATCTATGTGATAAATGAGGAGAAATATAAGATCTATCCCTAATCCAAACTCCCAAAAAGAGAGATCCAAATTGATTAATCACAAAGAAGCGATCAATGCACAAATGAATCAAATAATGGAGAATGGGAAGAAAGGAGGAAATCCTATAATTCACTATAGAAACTATATGCTTGAAATCTTAAATGAATGGAAGACAAATACTAACCTCAAAATAGGGTAAATCTAGAAAATGCTGATTTTTGGTGTTTGTGTACAGTTCTGGGGAATTCTACAACCTGCTCTAGACTGGAAATACCAAGACAGAGAAAACCTAGAAAATTTGTATCTTTATGAGGTCAGGTCGAATTTAACCTAGATAGCGGGGCACAATCTTACCCCGGGGCACAATCTTACCCCTCACTAAAGTTCATCCCTGACCTGAAACAACTCCGATGGAAATTTTGTTCACAGATCTCGAAAGTTTGCCTAAAAAGGGTACCTAGATTTGAACTTCAATTCACTGTTCTGTACCTTTACCTAAAAGAAAAATGTTTTTTTTTGTTTGGATGGGGGGTTTGCCTTGGTCAAATCCCAGTTTGGAATCAACCTTGAAATGTAATTGAAATTGCAATATGTATAAACAAAGTAAATGGAACTATTCACCTTGCTTATGTTGAAATCCTTGTGGAGGATTCAAATCCTAGAATCCACAAGTATGGATGCTCCAAACGAATGTAGGAATGTATGTAGGATGTCTCAAATCAATGGCAGTAGATCTTAAACACCAATCTTGAATGGATCTTGTAGACATGAAAAATTGGCAAAAGGCTTAAATCAATCAAAAGGTGCAATCAAATCATCAAAATAGCACGAAAAATCAATAAATGGAATAAAGGCAATTCAAATCAAAGGAAAATTCAATCAAATGATTAAATGAAGCTTGAAAAGGGGAAAAACACTACAAAATTGATTAAATTCAATTAATGACATAGTTGTTGAAAGCAAAAATCAAAATGATCCTCTTACCCTTCATGGCTAAATTTAATTACTTTAATTAATTAATAAATCATAATTTCCCTCAACAAAGCAAATTGGAGACAAAATGGACACAAATCACTCACTTTTGTTGAAATGGTCCAGCCTTTTGAAACCATTTAAATGATTGTCCCCTCCTTGTCCCCCCATTTATGGACAAAGCAAAGCCAATTGACCTTACCCAAGCATAACCATGATCAACTCACTCTACCCCCTACCCTTGGGAAAATCCTATAAGTAGAAAGCATTTTGAGGCATTAAGGATCCATTCCATATCTTTGAATTGCAGCAAAGCTCTTGCAATTAGCATCCACACCACTCACTTGTCAATTTTAATAGCTTAATTGCTTTGATCATAGTAGATTGTTCATCAAATAGAGCTAGAATTTGATTGAATAGATCTTAATTACATATCATATAGCTTAATTCTCATCTTTAGAGTGTCACTAGTGAGGATCATAGCTGAGAGCCTCATTTACCACTTTATTTTAGAGATCCATGAGATGTTGATAGATTAATTGTGCATTGATTAGATTAGTTCTCACTCTAATTCTTGTTGTTCTTAGTTAATCTTATAATTTCATGAAGGTGAATAAAATCATCACACAAATGGCGCCCACCGTGGGGCATTGAGCCTCAAATACTAACAAATTTGTGATTTAAATCATCTTTGCATATGTTTTTGTCTGGTTTCCGTGTGTTTTCTGCAGGAATTTTCTAAAGTCACGCCTACGGGAGATCTATTCACGCTTAGAATCTTTACAGTGTCCCTTCAGAAGCCTGATCTTACACTTGCTAGCTAGAAACTCACGCCTAGAATGACAAAGCATTCAGCCTTTACTCTTTCAAATCACGCCTACAACACAGGGAGTATTGCTTATGTTTAAACTATTGTCGCTTAATTTGAGACTTTGCATTGCCTTTAATAGTTTTAGTCACACGTATAAGAAATTTAGTCACACGTAAAAAAAATGCAGTCATGCGTGTAAGCAATTCAGTCATGCATAGAAGATTTTCATTCACGCGTAAAAGAATTTTGTTCATGCGTACAAGCAATTTAGTCAGGCATAAAAGCATTTCATTCACGCGTACAAGCAATTCAGTCACGCTTTTGCAAGAAAATTTGTCGCTTAGTGGTGTATTATGTCACTTTTCATTTACTATTTTGCGCAATTTAATCTTCTGGTCACGCTTTTGATTAAACTGCCTGCGCCTATGTAACTTTTGGTATTGCTTGAGCCCTTAACTATGACGCTCGCTACTGATAATGTTATGCCTGTACACAATTTACTCACGCGTACTAGCTGGATTATGTCGCCTGATGTCTTTGGCTTATTTTCACATTTAAATTGATAAATCTCAAGGACTAATTTGCTGTTATGTTGTTTAAACAGTAAATGAACGAGCATCTGAAGGTGAAGAAGCCAGAAAATAGAGTCAATCAAGAAGATAAAGCCTTGACAAAAAGGATTAAGAAGGAGAATCAAGCACACAATAAGGTAGTTCTTGAGACAACATTGGACGAAGATACTAAGGTACATGCTCTGTCACAGAAAAGTGCACAAAAAAGGACGTCCTATTAGAGTATACCTTGTTGTCCTAAATGCTTACAATCTGAAATATGTTTCTTTGAATTGGGAATTTAGTCCCTAAGTTTGTAAAATTTGCAAAATATTTGAGTAAAAAGAATCAAGAGCATAATCAAATTGTAGTATTTCAAGCTTTTGATCTTGGTTTCCCCTCACTTTGTTTGTTTGTGCCGACTAACTTGTTGGTGGAGGGAACACACTTGCCAAGGTAAGAAGAATTGGAGAGAGAAGCAAGCAAAAACTACTACTTAAAAATGCCCCTAGCCTTTGCTAGCATCGGTTGAGGTATTTTTCATATCAATCTTGCATCTTCCCTTAGCTTGTGGCATTGTCAAATTTCTAAACATCGATCATCATTAAAAGGAAAGAACCAAAAACACTTCAAATTATAAGAACCCCTTTGTCACGGGGTTGAAAAAGAATCATTGATTGTATGTGTTTTCTTTCCCTGCTTTAAAATGAACATGTTTAGAACTTAGTGGGCTCACCTCTCGAGATTGCCTTAAAGGGCCAGTGAGAGGGACAGCCCAAAGTGGGATACACTTGCTTTTGCCATGAGAATCCGACCCACTATAAAATGAAACGCATGTATCCTTAATGGGGTGCATGACAAAAGGATTTTAATTTCTTGAACTTCCTCTAGTAGTCCTCACGAATTGCGCAAAATCATGCTTCGGTGCGTGTGGGTAGCCCCTTAACAGACTTGGGGGATGGGAGATTTTAATCCATTTTGAATGGAATATTTACTAAATCCTGTTTAAAGTAGCAAAGCCACCTTGTAGAGCCATGGTTACAAGCCAAAATTGACTTTAGGTAGGCTGCTTGGAAGTTTTTGTTGTGCTATACTTGTGGAAAACATTGGAGAACATACACATTAGAATGTTTTTTAGGGACATGATGACAAAGTGATGTGTGTGTTGTGCTTGTTTTTCTATTTTCAAACACGTAAAGTTCCAAAAACTGATCTTATACATTTTAAAAAATTCAAAATCATATACCTTGGTCAGAGAAGTGCCACCTGTGCACAAAACACACTCGCCTATCAGAGGTTTAGTCACGCTTGTGAATTTATTAAACCCGCGTAGACATCCTAAAGTCACACTTAGAAAAAATTGAGACACGCTTGGAAGAATTGGAAACCTGCTTAGTAACAGTAAAGTGTCACCTAAGAACCTATAGAGGACTACCTAACAACAAACCAGTGCACGCCTACAAGAGTTTTGGTCATGCCTATGCTTGGTTTAGTGATGCCCAGAAACACAAAAGGGAAAACAGAGAGTATTTCCCAAAGGATTCAAAAAAAATTGGTTTCATATTTGTATACCCTTTTTGGAGCTATTCTTTATTAGTGCAACAAATAGATCATATCCTTGAAAATCATTTATAATGATGAGTCTATTTGAGAAAAAAATCAACCCTTTTATGGAGAACAATTATCGAAATCAAGATCAAAATCTCCATTGGAATCAAGATGATGAAGTATCTTAAGATGAAGTTTCAGAAGCACTCCAAGATCCCATGTTCATGAAAATGATGCAATTAGTTTTGGAAAGAAATAAAGAAGCATACTTCATGAAGTTAGCTCAAGCAGGAGCTAAGCTTCCTCATGATTTTGACACATCAACCTTGATAGAGAATAAGGAAAAACAAAAAGAGGCATCATCTAAAATGTCATTGTTAAGATTAAGGTGTCCTTTTCTTTATAATGATGGGCCATCTATATCTTCATCCTCCTCACAAAAAGAAGCATTTCAGAGAAACAAAGTTATCTCATATCAAAGGAAATTGCATAATCAACCTATTTGTGATCAAGACAATAACGAGTATGAAGATAAAAGTATCACTCTCAAGCAAGATCTAATGCACAAACCTCTACCTAGCAAAGATTCTCCCATAGCATGTACTCCTTTCACCTTTTGGTCATCTCCCAAAGCTCCACAATTATCCAAAATTCCTCCATCAAAGAATGAGCCTAATGATGACACTTTTCCCATTGACTATGTCTACCCTCAAGGGCTACCTCTAAAAGAAACCCAAGCTAGTTTACATCTTGTTGCAGACCTTTTCCATGCTTCAAAGATCTTAGACCCCAAAGCTTCATGTGCTTCAATGCCTATTATACCCATTCAAGAGGATCCTACATCATTCCTCCAAACATCCCCCATACATATCCAAACATCTACCTTGTCCTTAGAAGTGGCTCCATGTCAAGAGGATAATCCAAAGAGAAAAGAGATAAATAGTGATAAAGATCAAGATCATGATTATATACAATTTCCTCCCATATTTGATGAAGGTCCCATATCCCTCGAACCTTGTGATGATCCCCTTGCATCATTTCATGTCTTCCAAGATGATATCCTTCCATTCCAAGAACAAAGTACCCTTCCAAGTTCCATATTTTCTCCACTTCCCAAGCAAGATCAAGATATCCCTTCCACAAGTTCCAATGAGCATATTGAAGATCAAGATCAAAATACCCTCTCTACATCATTTGAAAATCCTTGTCAAGGTCGAAGTATCCCATCATTTCCTTGTCATATTCCTCCATGTTCACCTCAAGAAACCATCATTCTTCCAAATCCCTTGCAAGATAATAAATCCATTCAAGATTTAGTTGATCCTATGAAATGTGTTCCTATCAAAGCTATTCATCAGCTTATTGGTATAAAGATAAATCTTAAAGATGAGAACCTTGGCAATGCAGCTCCTTCCAAAGATATTGATATCCCTTTCACACATTATATTCCTCCATTCAAATGCAACCACATACCTCCACTATCCTCCAAATCCATTTTGGGTGCCTATGTCCCAAAACAAAAGTCTTCATCCCTTCCATCCATATTAGGTCCATATATTCCTCCATCATCTATTCCTATCATCCCTAGTTATCCATTCACTTACCCTACCATGTATCAAGATCAACGAAGGCACACATACTTGAAGAATGTCCAAACACCGATCCATATGAACCCTTCATCTTATTCCTATTCATCCACAATTCCTAAGTCTTTTGGAAGCAATGTCGATGTGCAACATAAAAATCATAAATCCAAGAATCCATATGTGTATAAAAATCACAATGTCCCATCTAATCGACATGTGAATGAAAAGAAAAATGAAATATCCAAAAGGCCGCAAAGGTCCACAAAGCAAAAAGAAAAAAAAAAATGTGGGTTCCTAAATCCCTCATTGAAGAAGTGCATTCAAAAGCATCACAAAAGGAAGAAAAATCAAAGAATATGTGGATTCCCAAGTCACTTTTGAAGGACTTTCACACAAAAGAAGAATCAAAATTGACATTCAAGCTTCCAAAGGCTTCCATTCCATCTCCTTCCAAAAATCCTCCACTTTCCAAGTCTAATTTGGGTTCTCATATCCAAAAATTCACTACCTCAAAAGGACCCTTACCTCCTTCATCTATCATTCCTCCATCATTCCACCACTCTTCAAAGTGTGTGTCAAAGTTGATCTTGCCAACATTCCCATCTGCAGCATACCTTCTTCTTATCCTCACATTCATTTTCCAATGCATACTTTCCGTACTTCCATCCCTCTTATCAATATCTTTGAGCATCCTAGTCATACCCATGGTTTATTATAGCATATCTTTCAGAGGAGCATTTTCCAAAGATTCTAATGTTGGGAAAATATTGAAAAGTAGAAAAAAAAGAAGAAAAAAACAAAGAAAAAAAGAAAAAAATGAAAAAAGAGAAAAAGTGCCTTGGTGAAAACCTAGCAATAGGCACCTTGGTAGCAAAAGTAAAGAGAAATAAATCTACCCTAGGGTGAAAACCACTTCTTGTGGCACCATAGAAAAGTACCATGATGAAAACCTGGCAAACAGGCATCATGCGTAATTACTCCTTCTTGCACTCTACACTTGGGGGCAAGTTTCATCCATGCCATCCTTCATCTTCCTATCATTTATCAAGTTTCATCCACATTTCCTCTATCACTTTTCATCTTGACAAGGTTGAACATATCCATGAGCATCAAGTATCTTGACATCCATTATCCTTTCCATCAACTTATGTACTTGTTGCATCCATGTTACCCTATCATGATCTTGCTTATCCCAAATTCACCTTCATTATTCCTTGATAGCTTTTTCATAATCCCAAAACATCTCGTCATAGCCTCCATCACTCCTTTATCATGATTGTGTTATCTTATACACATCTTACCCAAATTGACCCTTGGTCTTGATCAAGATGAAGAACTTTAAAAAAAAATTGTTATCAAAAAATTCTTGACATGTCCACTCTTTTGGATCCCTCATTTTTATGGAAACAAATCATTATCCTATACACTATCTAGCCTTGCACAATTGACTTTCATGGCTTATCCAAAAACATGCTTCACATTGCTATATCATTTTTTCCTTAGCTTGGGTACTCTTGAGGAGATAGTCCTATGGGTCACATTCACATACTTCTTCCATCATAGCCTTTCCATCTCTAATCCATCAGCTTGAAAATCCATCTTTCATGTCCTATATCTTGCTATACATTGGGGGCAAACCAATGTGATCTTGTTTGAGAGCTGGTAAAAAGGAAAGCATAAAGTGCTTCTAGATGCATCTGGCATGAACCGAGTTTTTGTAAAATCTTGGAAGTTTGCTCAAGTCCAACATTTTTCCTATCCAATCAGGGGCATTTGATCTGAATCAACAACTTCAAAAAGTACAACATTCAGTCACATCAGAGAGGGAATTATCAGAGCTTTAGAAGAGAGAGATTTTCATGAACCTTTGATGGATATCATTGTTCACTAACCAAGAATTTGATTACCACAACTTGATCCACGAGCCTTCATTGACTTTATTATTTGGGATTAAAAATTGACAACACTTTAAAGATCAGAATGCTTGGAAATACTTTTTGAAAATCATGAAACAATGCAAAACACTTGAAGCTTTCTTTTGATAATCTATATTGCATTGATTTTTATCACATCTTTTTAGCTAATCGATGAGGTTTCGACTAGATTGGCGATGATGGAGACATGATATTTTTCTTGTCTTTGAGTGACTATCTTGAGGAAGATCCCACAACTTATGTGAATTCATCTAACGACATGGTCACCAAAGAACCATCGAGGACTTTCATGTAGTGTGGAAGGTTGACCTTTGTTTGTTTATGCAACATTGAATTCATTGAAACTAGTATTCATACCCTCATAGTTGGTCATCCAACTAGTGAGGGTTGTACTAGTTCCAAAAGGGTGTTACCAAAAGTGATATAAAAGTGGTATTCATATCATCATGTCAGTGGGCAGTGGTGATTGTATCAACTTTCCGGTCCCAAAATGCTCAATGATGAAAATTTATCCTCAAGGAATTTATTTGCTAAAAGCTAGTGACACTTAGCTGCATTGCATTGCATTATCATGGAAGGTTAATTGCATTATCATGTTAGATTAATTGCATGTGCATTTGTTTGTAGTATTTTTCCAAGGACAAGGGGGTTCATTCAATCAAAATCTTGATCAATCATCAAATTGGGGGGTTCAATCAAGAATCAAGGAAAGTCCATAAATCAAAAAAGTGTCCATAACATCATAGATCCATGAAGTCTGTCTAATCAAAGATACAATGTCATCAAAGTGATACATCCAAGTCCTGATCAATAACTAAAACATGATACAATATCAACAAACTAAAGGAGCTCCATAATCAATCATCTCAATAACATGTACTCTAGCTGGGTCAACTCATGACTTAAGTCTAAATATCCAAGAAGCTAAGGTCCGTATATATATCATTTACAAAAATGTGCTTGTTTTGCAAATCAAGGGAATCATATCAGTATTTTATATTAGTGAATCATCTTACGTCAATCAATCAAGTCAATCAAAGCAATCAAACCTATCATTATTTGTTCGTGTCTCTATGTCTTGAGAGTGAAGTATCAGTTTATCAATCCTATCAGGATCCCATATCAGTTTTCACACTGATCAAGATCAATCCTATCAACTGTATCAATTTTCACACTGATCAGTTATCCCATATTAGTTTTACTATCCTATCAGATTGACAAATCACATTCATTAGTACCATTATCCTGTTATTATAATCACTTGTTTTGCTTAATTACAATAGACCTATCTATCTTGGATATGCAAATTGTGAGTCATGGCATATCATCAATATTTTTCAGAAATGAAAACATATTGGACCAATCAATCAAAATCTTTCAAATCAAGGAATCAATATGTTTTATTTCTGAGGGGGCATCAGAGTATCAAATTCGCATCGCATCAAAAACATTTATCAATGGGGCATATCATATCAATTTCATATCAAGAGGCAAATCAATATCAAATCAGTTTATCATATCATATCAGGCAGCATATCACTATCAGAGACAGTATCATATCATCGTACCAACTATCAGAGGTATCAAGGAATCACAGAACCAGAATAGAATCAGATCATCATACCAAGGGAATCTTTGAATCGGTGTTCTTCACACATCGACTCAAAGAGGGGCATTTGTAGACACGAAAAATTGGCAAAAGGCTTAAATCAATCAAAAGGTGCAATCAAATCATCAAAATAGCACAAAAAATCAATAAATGGAACAAAGGCAATTAAAATCAAAGGAAAATTCAATTAAATGATTAAATGAAGCTTGAAAAGGGGAAAAACACTACGAAATTGATTAAATTCAATTAATGACATAGTTGTTGAAAGCAAAAATCAAAATGAACCTCTTACCCTTCATGGCTAAATTTAATTACTTTAATTAATTAATAAATCATAATTTCCCTCAACAAAGCAAATTGGAGACAAAATGGACACAAATCACTCACTTTTGTTGAAATGGTCCATCCTTTTGAAACCATTTAAATGATTGTCCCCTCCTTGTCCCCCCATTTATGGACAAAGCAAAGCCAATTGACCTTACCCAAGCATAACCATGATCAACTCACTCTACCCCCTACCCTTGGGAAAATCCTATAAGTAGAAAGCATTTTGAGGCATTAAGGATCCATTCCATATCTTTGAATTGCAGCAAAGCTCTTGCAATTTGCATCCACACCACTCACTTGTCAATTTTAATAGCTTAATTGCTTTGATCATAGTAGATTGTTCATCAAATAGAGCTAGAATTTGATTGAATAGATCTTAATTGCATATCATATAGCGTAATTCTCATCTTTAGAGTGTCACTAGTGAGGATCATAGCTGAGAGCCTCATTTACCACTTTATTTTAGAGATCCATGAGATGTTGATAGATTAATTGTGCATTGATTAGATTAGTTCTCACTCTAATTCTTGTTGTTCTTAGTTAATCTTATAATTTCATGAAGGTGAATAAAATCATCACATAGATCTTAGCATAGGAAGAGGCTTGGATGAATGTGGATGAAGAAATCTTCAACAAGAGGGCTCCATAGAGCTTGAATCCTTCAATGGCTACTAATGGATCTCCTTGATGAATTGGATGTTTGAATGCTTGAATGCTTGATCTTCTTGCTTGAGAGCTTGAGAGATTATTAGATGAGATGGTTTGAAATGAGAGAGGAAGGCTTCCTTTTATAATGATCTAGGGCACAAAATTCTAGAGAAGGCTGACATTGGAGAATTAAATCCCAATTAACCTTAACCCCTAGAAATGGACCTAGATTAAATGCAATTTAAGAGTTTACCATTCCAAAACCTAAAACAACTGACCTGAAAGTGGGAAAATAAAACTTTCTGAAGCTCGACATCCCGAAACTTCCAGAACTTGAAATTTGGAACTGGGGTTAGGGTTGAGGTCAACTCTGCCCTAGGTCAGAGTCAAGGTCAACTCTACCCTAGGTCAGAGTCAAGGTCAAATCTGACCTAGGTCAGAGTTGAGGTTGACTCTGACCTAGGTTAGAGTCAAGGTTGACTCTGACCTAGGTCAGGGTGGAGGTCCACCTTGACCCATTAGGTCATCCTTGACCCAGAAAGTCAAAATCTTCAGTTTCTCAGAGAAAGTTGTTAGAAAGAGGTTGGAAATAGGGGGAGAGAAGCATAACAGGGGGGAAACAACTAGATCCATGCAAAGAACCAATCAAGGTGCTTGACATGACCCCAAACCACTTACTCAGAGGGCTAAACATTCTTATCATGGAAGTGCTTCCATTTTAAGATGATACATATACATCACACAATATAAGTACATCAAATAAGTATTGAAGACATTCAGTATGGAGGAATCAAAACCAATTAGTACACCTATGGTCACTAGATGCAAATTGACAAAGGATGACAAGTCAAACGAGGTAAATCAGACCTTGTATAGATCTATGATTGACAAATTGATGTATGTTGTGCATAGTAGACCAGATATTGCACATGCAGTTGGAATATTTGTAGAAATATTTTATGCTAATCCTAAAGAATCACATATGATTGATGTGAAATTAATTTTGAGATACCTGAAGAACACTGAAAACTATGGTTTATGGTACATGAAAGAAGATAATTTTGAACTGAAAGTTTACACAGATGCGGATTGGGTTGGAAACATTGATGATAAAAAGAAAATTACTGGTGGAAAATTATTTTTGGGAGAAAGATTAGTTACTTGGATAAGTAGGAAACAAGGATTCATTTCTCAGTCCACTACAGAAGTAGAATATGTTGCTGTCATTGTTAATTGTTTGAACATTGCATCGATAAAACAACTTTTGGAAGGTATGAATGAGGAGATCATTGATCCAATGATAATATATTGTGATAACACATGTGAAATAAACATTTCTAAGAATAAAGTGATGCATGCAAAGAAAAAACATATTTCTATTAAGTATCACTACATGAGGGAACAAGTACAAGAGAAGCAAGTAAGATTGGAGTATCTAAAATCACAAGAGAAACTTGCTGATATATTTACTAAACACTTACCAAAAGACACATTTGAGTAATTGAGAAGTAGACAAGGGGTCCATCCCCTATCTATTAGTCACTAAGGTGATTAGGAAGTTGCATCAACCTCAACTTTATCAAAATATCAAATGATGTTGATGCATGATGCTCACACTTTGGGTTTCCTAAGGTTGTGAAAACTGAAAGATGGAAGACAAATTAAAATTGCATATCAGTACATGCAAGGTACTTGAATCTGAATTGAATACCAGAGATATTGATTTGGCTATTAAAGAGATGATTTGGCATTGTTTTCAAAGCGAGAGATGATTCAATGAAATATCTATCTATTAGGAATGGGAACACTGAAAGGGGGGGGGGGGTGAATTAGTGTTCACTGTATTTTAACTTTTCACTTTAATCTTTATACTGAACTTAAATTCTTAAGTCCTGAATTAAACATTCACATAAACATGAAACATGAAATCAACACATGACACCAATATGGTTATAGGGAAACCCAAATAGGTTAAAACCCCGGTGGGAATTGACACCCACTAATATTCTGCACTAGTGTTTTGTGATCCTTGTTAGAAGATCCTTAACCCTATTAGGAGTTTCTTTACAATGGTTTAAGTAGAGTAGAACTTGTTAAGGTTCAGACCCTATTAGGAGTCTTTTATAATAGTCCCTGTTAGGGGAGAGGATGCATTGTCCAAGAGCTCATTGCTCAAGTGGTGAAGGCTACAACCTTCTGATCTTAGATACACACTATATCTGCAAGATGAACTGTCACTATGACACTGCTTGTCAGATTAGTTCCTTTGATGCACTGATGCTTTGACCTCTTGTAAAGCTCTAATACATCTTATATTATCTTTTCACACTTCTTCTCTACTTATCACAACTCTATGTTAACTTCCATACCGAATACAATGGGCGCATCTTATATTTATATGCTCATACAAAATAAACAACTAGGTCGGCCCTTAGACCTATTACATACACCACTTCCAAATGAATTGGCTTAAGCATGCTTACAAAAAAACAAGTATACATGTCAAAAACCTAAATACAATAGATGAATAGCCTTTACAACATTACATTATATCCACAAACCAAAATACTAACTGTTGGCTTCATGCTCTATTCTTCTCTGGCACTCACTAGCTATGCAACTTCAACTGATTGTAACTTTCTCATCCTTTGGTATCTGATCATGCACTCATAGACTAAGCATGAATATAGTCTAAATAACTTAACTTCCATGGCACATACCATAATTCTTTCATACGCACGTGCACTGATGCTCTAAGCTATAGGAACTTTGTACACTGTCTAGTCTTCAATACTTAACTAATTTCTGATCTTCTCATCAAGTGTGCTGACTCCAAAATGCTATATGACTTTGTTGCCATAATGAAAACACTATATCAAGTCATATACATCAGTATAGCCAACTTTCCAACAATCTCCCCCTTTGTCATTGATGGAAACAAAGGAATATGGCCAAGTTGCTAACTGTCTTTAATATAAAAAACTTTTTGTTATCTATACATATACTTATATCTCCATATACATATTATGATCCATATTCTATACAAAACTCCCCCTTTGAAATTAATGACAAAGGTGTTACAAAAAATTGAATCTATACATACTCACTGAGGGAAAACATCCAGATATGCAATCTTTAGGTTCTGGATCTCCTTTTTCCAAAATGAGATCAAAGAGTTTACTATCTGGAGATGGGTGCATAATGCATACTAAAGCTTCTCCATCTTCTTCAAATATGTGGAATGACCTTGATCATATGTCACCATAGTGGCATCAATCTCCTTGATATTCTGATTTAGAATGTCTAGTGAGGGTGCAAGAGCATTCCTCAACTGAGTCTGTCTAGCCCTTAACTTTGTCATCTCTTTTTCTGCCTTCTCAATTTTGTCTATCTAACTTTGGTAGAAATTATTGCACATGTTTAATCTATGGATGTGTCTTTCACTAAACTCTTCACCTGCTCAATCATAGCTTCTACCTCTTTTATTTTCTTGAAATGAGCATCAGTAAGCTTGTCTTGATCCATGCATTCTGCAATGATTCTTCTTCCTTGATCTGCAAATTATTTCAAGGATGCTTGACCAGTCTTGAGTGAGCTAAGGTCAAGTGCAAATTTGTTCACCAATTCATTCAACCTTTTCTTCAAATAATTTTCTTCTGCAACTAGGGATGCAGATTCTTCAAGGCTTGAGAAATTGCTTTTGCAATGTGAGATGACTGTACTCACATCATCAACCAAGTGTATCTTTGACACTTTCTTATCCTCTGGCAACAGATTGTTCAAAATGTTTACTAATTCTACCAGGAGGGGATTCCTCATAACTTGCTTTTCTTTGGCTTTCTCCATAGCTAAGACACTGAACTTAATCAGGTATTCTTCTTTCCATGAGTCCAAAATGGATGTGTCAGGTGTCAAACTTGACAACAATGATGTAGAGGGAGTAATGGGAGTGCTATCCACCACTTCTTGATTTATTGACATTTCATCCTTTTTCTCACTTTCTTTTATCTTTTCTTCTTCTTTATTTTCTTCCTCTTTTTCTTTTTCTATTTCTATTTCTTTTTCTTCCATCTTTTCTTCTTCTTTCTCATCATCAATCAATACTTCTTGATGAGTGGGAGGTGTGTTGCTGCATAAAATTTTAGATTCTTGTGTGCTCACAAAAGCTTCTTCAAACTTATCCAAGTCATTTTCTGTGGCCGCCATTGCAATATCTACACTGTCAATGAAGATTGTATCATCTTTCTGTGTATCGGTCATGGGCGCAGACTTTTCTGCCTCTGTTTGAGTTTCTACTGCAAGTGTTGAATCCCAAGGACCTGTAAATGGTACATTAGTGGTCTCTGCTACTTTGTCTTTCTCACTAGGTACTTGAGTGATGGGCACAAACTTAGGTTTCATGTGCTTCTAAGAATACCTTTTGAAAGGCCTTCTCTATTTCCTTAGATTTCAGCTCATAGTCTTTGTTCATGAGGTGTAGTGTTCTCATCTTTGTCCTTAAGTGCGGTTTCACTAAATTCAATAATAGTGATGTTTCTTCAACATAACATACTAGAAGAGTGGAATCAAGTGTTTTTTCCCTTATTCTAAAGTCTTCTTTAGTGGCTTGTCTCTTCAAGGTATCCATAATCTCCCATACCTTATCTGGGATAACTGTCTTCAATTCAATAATTATCTTCTTGAACTTTATCATGTGTTTGATCAACATCTCATGAATCTCTGACTTATCAATTTCATGATATTTTTCATAAAACTTGGCTATCTGATCTAGCCATCCTTCTTCTACAACTATAGTCCTTAATACTTGAAGACTAGGTATGAATCCTACTTTTGGAGGTGACTGCACATTTTTCAATTTGCTTCTTGTGGCTGCACTTATAGCTGAAGGGTGATTTGTGGTGGTTTTTTTTTTCTCCTCTTGGGCATCTTAGGAGATGCATCTGTGGACTCCATATCAACTGTAACAGTGGGTGCATGATTGATATTATCAATTTTACCCTATTTATCCTTTGGATCATCAGTCTTCTCAATCTTTACCTTTTTCATCTTAGGATCATCAGACTTAGCTTCCACTGTGGATGCACTCTCAATTTCCAAAGAAATCTTTTCTTCCCTTGCTTTGTCTAGGTCTACTTGTGTTAATCCATGAATTCTAAGTATTTCAAATGTAATCTTAGAGGCTTTCCTCTTAGTTGTTGCATTGTTTAGTTTAGCATCTACTTCTCTTGTCTTCTCCTGATAAGTTCCCCACCTAGGTTCATTAGGATCTTTGTGGGCTAATAGTAGAACCTATGAATATTCTTCAAGGACCCATTCCTCTACCTCATAACCAAGTGGATGAATCTACTTAGTTCTTGGCTCAACAGCTTCCATACAAGTTGTGTCTGTCTCTACCATAAAGCAAATAGTATCCTTATACTTTTCCACAATGCTTTCTGGAATTCTATAGCTCATTTGCATCTTGACCCTGAAGGTCTTCAACTTCAATGTTATATAATCTCTCAATGTGCTCTTTGTGGATGCCTTGTTAGATATCTGTGGCATGGTTGGAATGGATTTGTCCAAATAAAAATTTGATACTCTCCCAACTATATGAAGGTACATGTAAATGATCAATGACCCAAACCTGAATATCTTGGTTTTGTCATGCTTGATTGCCTTGATGTTATCAATCAACTGTGTGCACAAGATCTCACACAAGTTAAACTTTGCATCTTCCTTCACAAGTCTAATGGCTACTAGAATAGTGCCCGCAGACACACTATTCACCCTGCTGGTGTGATGAAACCTATATCCAAGTATGATAGACATCAATTGGATGTCAGCTTTCTCAATAGGATCAATTTTCATCCTGCACCTATCACTCCTTGACTTACATGTTTTCTCAACAATTTTCCTAACATCCTTGCCCACAGGAAGGACAACGCTTGTCCTAGAAAGGCCTATCATCTCATGTATTAGGTCACTAGTGATTCTGACCGGCACATCATCTATCCAAAATAGGTCATCATGAATTCTACTCAATAGTATCTTAATCCATTTAGTCTCATAAAATTCATATGTCGTAGCATACTCAATTATGGGGTGATCATTCCACTTAACATATTCATCCATAAATGTTTTATCTAGTTTCAACATGGTATCCATGTGTGCCCTTAACCTATCCAACCCTACTGGTTCTTTCTTGCAGTAGATGTAAGCCCTAATGTCTTCCACATGCATGACGCCCATAGGTGTGTAGGGGAATGCTCCCTCTAAATAATCTAGGGTTGACTTAAATGGATGTTTTTTAAATACATATGTCTTCTTCTCTACAAAATCAAAAACTATAGGAGTGACAATGACTTACTTGTTTAATCTCTTTCCAACTGATCTTTGAGATAATCTGAAGACTACTGAATTGGCGTGACAAACTAGGGTTTCTACAACTGACCAAATGCACTGCAAATCACTAATAGATCAATCTGTAAGTCTTCACAATAACTTCTAAGGCTCTTTCTGCTGCTCTCCTATCACTCTAAATTTGAATGCAATGAGTAATCAAACAACTTTCTGTGTACTTAAAGTGAAAATTCTGCCATTAATGCTTACTGCGTAAACTAGGCTATCACTTAAACATTTCCAACTTGAGTTCTGATAACAATCAATATGTGCACTCTTGCATGGAGGTTCCTTCATACTCCAAAAGCTTAAGTCCAAAGGTGCATACTCTAAGAGTGAGGATACCAGCCACACAAGGGTCTAGAGCTAAATTAGCTCCCCCTATGACCCTAAGGGCCATTCATCTAGATGTAGAGGGTGCGTCCACTGTGGATGCATCCAATACATCATCAACTTTGTCCTTCTTTCCTTCTAACCAAATCAAGCTCACATCCTCTGAGGCTTTCACAAACTTGACTTCTCCTTCGGGATCCAAAACTGGTTCTTCGACATTTTTAGGGCTTCCCTGACCTTGCGTCCTTGATCTACAGAACTTTGAGATATGTCCAACCTTGTTACAAGAGTGACAAATCACTGGAGGTCTTATATTCCTCGGTGCATTGACATGAGTCACCATTCTACATTGCCTCGCTGAGTGACCATTATGGTAATGCCCCGCTAGGGAACCCATGAGAACTTAACCTAAACATGTATCTAAGTTTGCAGAATAATAATTTTTTTTAAAAGTTAACATACAATAGAAACATCAATGCAGAAGCAATTACCATTTACTCACATTTATATAAACCAAAACCCAACATAGGCTACAACTCTCAAGGGTTCCTTGACGAAGATTACGTTAACATTAATTAAATAGTTTAGATTAAGGTACAATTACAAGACTCTAATAAACAAATGAAAGATAAAATCATCATCGCACATAAGATAACATAAATACAATTGGTACCATAAGGTATCCATAAACCTACATCCAGTACACATGCCGCAGGGTATGTAATACAACAATTGAGAAGAAGTACACATGATATCTCTGAAGAATTGATACAAAAATACAAGATCACAAGAAAGAATAAGAAGAAGAAGAAGAGTACAACTCCATCAAGGAGAATCAAGAAGGAACAACTACCACAGGGATCATCCAACACTGGTACATGATTGTGTAATCTCAAATGGTAAAAGAATCACTACCAACCAACCTCGTGAACCTAAATGGTCCACTCCCACCGTACTAAGGAGATAACAACTGATCCCACTCGGATAACAAAAAAAATAGACCAAAAAAAGGAAAGGATCCTGAAAGCTCTCTAACTCAAGGTGAAAAGATAATAATGCCATGAAAGACTCACTATTCCAGAGGCAACCAACACATGTAGGATAACTAGACTATGCATAGGAATGTTTCATCATGTATGTCTAACCCTCAAGTCTCATCTTGGTAATCTCTCTGGATCCCGGCACCCAAGTGACCATACACGGTGTCAATGACCTCTCGTACAGATGAAGTCATCAACTATGCCAACTCATCTCTTATAAAGGGGGCTAGTCATCTTCTCCATTCCCACCTTAGTTTGTACTAGCACTAAGCCAAGGTGAGGAAACATATCTTATTAGGTTCATTTTAATATTTCTCAATGTTATATTTAGTTATCACTTCATTAAGATACTTAACAATAAGTGATCCTGGCAGCCACTTGTGGGCTCCGACACTTATTGCAAGCCACCTCCTACTACATATCTAGGTAAACTACCCTAGGCTCACAGATCTCACATAGATCACAAGATGATAATAATGTCCCTCAGGACTGCTTTGCAAAATAATAGGAACACACTAGTTCTCACACAACCATAATGTCACAAAACACTCTCAATGTGTCCACAAAAGAATATATACACACGATCCCTTGGATCAGACATAAAAGTCAATATCATACTTTGCTCTATAGAATATGAAGTAAAACTCAATACAACATGAGCCCAAATGGTCAAGACAGGGATGATAATCAGAATACACACACACATCAAATATAAGAAACAACATGAACATAGAAGACAATTTCCAAGCCTCTATCTTTCCTAGGTCATCTAGCACCCATAAAATAGATAAACCCAACAACCAAGAAAGATAAAATCATATTGAATAAAACAACCATTTCAGTATAAAATGATGCATTTACAAATATAAAATGAACCATATGTTTCAGTATTAAATTAAGCCCAATTGCAACCACACCTTACACTTCATGCCTCGACTAAATTAAATGAATATTTCAAATCCAAACAATTTAACTAAACCTAATCTATGTCCAATTAGATTCAATTTACTTGTCATCTAATAGTTTACTAAAAACCATTTCGTGATCAAAGTCCACTAGACCATTAACAAAAGTAATAGATCAATTTTACCAATACTCCTATTACTTAAACAATTTTTCCCTTTATCTAATATTGAATAAAAATTATTGATAATTATCATTAATTAAGTCTACCAATATTAAAAAAAAACAATTACAATTATTATTATAAAATAATAACAATTATTAATAAGAATTATTAAAAACCTATTAATAAAATTATTATTGTAAAATAATAACTATTAATAAATTTATAAATATGAAATATTAAATATAACCTAAAGTTTTGTTTTAAAAAAAAACATATTATAAAAAACAAAACAAAAAAAACAATGTAAATGTTTTACGTGGGGGGGGGGCCGCTTGTGGGGATCCGCACCCACATGCCACCCTACTACGCACGACACCCATGGGTGCCGCCGGTAGTGGCTTGCACTGTTGATGGTACCGTGTAACGCCGGCAGGCAGTCCAACCAAGCACGAAGCATTTACTAAAAACAAAAATACAACATCTGAAAACATGCCATAACATAAGAAAATGATAAATAGTCATTAAGGAGAATATAATACTCGTTAAGAATAAACTGAAAATCAATCTGATCAATCATTCATTAACAATTCAGAATAGATCTAACCTTTATTTACACATTGTTTATAGAAAACATCTAGGATCAATTGCATAAAGAACACATTCATATCTATAGCAAATAATAAGTTGAGAAGTTCATGAAAAACTATCTAGTTAATGCAACACTTATGCAAACATAAAGGATACATAACGATTATAATCTCACACAAAAAAGCATAGTACCATCTCCGCGATGTCCTCCCTTATACATACTATCAAGGGTTCATGATGAACATGATAGAAACAACACTTATCACATAACAGGGCCAACAATACCAAACATTCAGAGTAGCCACCACAAAACTCAAAAAGGGAAAACCCAAGGGGGGCAATCGTAAGTCCAACATTAAATCATAAGAGTGCTCAATTTTCAACAATAAATTAAGTGCAACTAGTGTCACAAAATAGATAACGAAAAGAGAGTTAGGTGACTAATCCGATCATAAGAAAGTTCAAAATTTTAATGCTAGCCCATATACAACACAAACAATTCATCAATCAACCCAAAATAAATCATGAATCATAAAACATCCACATAACAAGGTGACTAGGGGTAGCCATGCTCAAGGGAGTAATCGCTTCATGACATCCAAGGTACTTCACCCTACATGCATTAGAGAAGGTAACCATACACAATAAACAGTCCAAACACCTATGACAATCACTAGACAAGTGATATCTCAAAGACATATAAGAGAAGCAAGAACATAAATGTTTAGATGTAATTTAATGGTTATCAAACACAAAAGAGTTATATGTCTATGTTTGGTTTCAAGTTTGATAGTTAGACATCTAATGGGCACACAACTTCCCAGAGTTCCCAGTGTAGAACCCGGTGCTCTGATACCAAGTGTAATGCCCCGTCAGGGAACCCATGAGAACTTAACCTAAACATGCAATTTAATAATTTAATATCTAATGGACAATATTAATCCTATATTCACATAATTAATTAATTAAATCCAAATATCCTAATATTTGATTTTTAATAATTAATAATCATATAAACACATAGGAACTAAATTTAATATTATTTTCCAATTATAATACTAATTTCCATGACTATAGAAAATCACATACACAAAAAGAAATAAATCAAGATCATCATATAAAACAAACAAGCTCAAGGAAGGGATCCATGAACTTTGTCAACCTAACAAATTTAGATAGGGTAGTCAACAAATACTTGTCCAATCCTAGGAAAAATGGGCTTAGGTTAGGGTTTTGGATCCGTATATTATCTCCCCTCTCTTACCATTTGAGATATTGCGATAGGGAACGCTCATCCTAAAAATTTAGGGAAGTCGATGCCCGGTACCTGCAAACCTGCATACAAAACCAGCATGTACATACATATATAAATATATAACAGACAATGGCGGGGATCGACTGATTGTGTGGATCTCGCAAGCAAGTAACTACGTCTCCATCCCTTAACCACATCAGGCACATCAAAAAGAAATATAAAAAAAACACATTAACCATACACATGAAGGTATGGGGTAAGTAAAAACATAAGCATCAATAATTTCCTAACATTTAATCTATCATCCTAAAGTAATCATAACATTTATAAAATCGGACTAGGGGCGGGGTACTGCAATTATAGTTACATATCTGACAAGTAACATTCTGAGAACTTCTTGTGTTTGTTTGATTTTGATTTCTTTGATCATGTTGAATCCCGTTCTTCTTACTAGTCTTGCAATTCATAGCTCTATGACCAAATTTATTACATGAATAACAGTAACCATTAAAAGGTCTTACCTCTATACAGTTCCTTGCAATGTATCCATGCTTGTTACAAGAAAAAAAAGTGCGTTCTACTTGCTTGCGCTCATTCTTAGGTGGTCCACCATTAGCTTTGGTTTGATCTTCAGTCTTTTCAGCATCAGTAGAGTCCTTTTGTGAGTCCTTTCTTGCTTGCATGTTGTCAATCTGATTTTTTGCTTCATTGTATCCAATACAACTAGTGTATCCTTTGGCTCTCGTTGCATACAACTGAGATTCTATCAAATCAGAACTAGTGTGCAATTTGTCAATATGATTCTTTACTTCTTTCAATTCAGACTCCAAGCTTTCTTTGATATTCCTTAGCTCCAAGATTTCCATGTTTGCTTGCCTTAGTTCTTCATTGAGTTGAAGGTTCTCTTTGACTTTTTCATTGTAGACTTCTTAATTTTTGATTAGCTTATCATCAAATTCTTCAAGTAGTTCTTTCATAGATGCATTTTCTTCATTCAGCTTCTTGACCTTTGCTCCTAGATCACTGGTAGAGCATTCTTTCAAATCCTTTCTTAGCCTTTTGATAACCAATTGTGCATCACTAACTTTTTCTTTTAGTTCTTCAATTTCTCTTTCTGATTTGTCCAGGTCTTCAAGAGCAGCTTCAAGATTTCTTTTGAAATGTTTCACTTCTACTTTTTCCATGATCTCCTCAAGTGGTTAAACTTTTATGCTGAGGACCAGAGCTCTGATACCAATTGTTAGGAATGGGAACACTGAGAGGGGGGGGTGAATCGGTGTTCACTACATTTTAACTTTTCACTTTAATATTTATACTGAACTTAAATGCTTAAGTACTGAATTAAACATTCACATAAACATGAAACATGAAATCAACACATGACACCAATATGGTTATGGGGAAACCCAAATAGGGAAAAACCCCGGTGGGAATCGACACCCACTAATTTTTAGCACTAGTGTTTTGTGATCCTTGTTAGAAGATCCTTAACCATGTTAGGAGTTGCTTTACAATGCTTTAAGTACAGTAGATGTTGTTAAGGGTCAGACCCTGTTAGGAGTCTTTTACAATAGTCCATGTTAGGGGAGAGGACACACTATCCAAGAGCTCACTGCTCAAGTGGTGAAGGCTACAACCTTCTGATCTCAGATACACACTATATCTACAGGATGAACTATCACTGTGACACTGCTTGTTAGATCAGTTCCTTTGATGCACTAATGCTTTGACCTCTTGCAAAGCTCTAATACAACTTATACTATCTTCACACACTTTTTCTCTTCTTATCACAACTCTATATTAACTTCCATATCGAATACAATGGGCACATCTTATATTTATACGCTCATACAAAATAAACAACTAGGTCGGCCCTTAGACCTATTACATACAACGCTTCTAAATGAATTGGATTAAACATGCTTACAAAAAAACAAGTATACATGTCAAAAACTTAAATACAATAGGTGCATAGCCTTTACAACATTACATTATATCCGCAAACCAAAATACTAACTGTCGGCTTCATGCTCTGTTCTTCTCTGGCACTCATTGGCTGTGCAAATTCAACTGATTGTAACTTTCTCATCCTTGCATATTTGATCATGCGCTCATAGAATAAGCATAAATATAGTCTAACCAACTTAACTTCCAGGGTGCATACCATAATTCTTCCATACGCATGTGCGCTGATGCTCTGAGCTGCAAGAACTATGTACACTGTCCAGTCTTCAATACTTAACTGATTTATGATCTTCTCATCAAGTCCGCTGACTCCAAACTGCTATATGACTTTGTTGCCATAATGAAAACACTATATCAAGTCATATACATTAGTATAGCCAACTTTCCAACACTATCTACAAGTGAGAGATGATTAGAGCAAGGGAGAGAGAATAACAAAGAGATATCAGAGATTACCGAAAGGGAGAGTATTGATGTTGTGTAGTGATTAAACATATTAAATGTATAAGCTAGGGAGAGCTTACTGAGTTACAAAATTTACATATAGAGTTTTAGAATAGATTTTTGGTATTCTATGACATATTTCACATTGTGTTTCCATCAATGCCAAAGGGAGAGATTGATAGCCTACAACTGATTGAATATCTTGAAGGAGAGTTCGACAACTGATTGGATATTTGAAAGATAGTGATTGATGATCACCGAGATACTAAGGTATATGTGGTACATTAAATCAGATAATGTATTATCATTGATGTTAACTAGTTTTAAGTATACTTATCATGATGGTTACAAACATCTTAAGAAGGAAATAATGGCAAAGGAATGAGATATCTACATGGAGATCACATGGATGAGAAAGATATGGATATGATATTAATTGGGTAACTTATTGATGAGTTTATGGCACTATGTTAGTGATTTGATTGTATTACATGAATCTTTTATGAATTGAAGATCAAGAATGAACAAGTTTATATGGCTGGTAAATGAAGAATTTAGTATACACCGAGTTGGAACAGTGTACACCGAGCAAGTGTATTGTATACCGAGTACAGTTTTAACCGAGCAAGTTATCACAGACACATTGAGGTATTGACCGAGTGAAAGAAATAAATTGAGCTTATGACTATCGACTAAAGATGATGAGCTGGACAATTTTTGATTATTCTAAGGTAAAAGATAATGTTTTTTAAGATGATCAAACAAATAACAAAATTCAAGGATGATTGGATGAAGGAGAATGAAATGTGTTAATGACACAATTGCAGAGGAAGGTTAAAGCAACAAAATTAATAGTGAAGATTAAGAGGCAAAATCTATGGATGGAAATAAAATGGTTTATGATGTCTATATAAAGAGACAAGAGATTTAGATTGAATTTTGAATTGCACATGGAAGACTACATTCATGCAAAGCTAATCAAATTGGTTGAAGAAAAAATTGAGCAATTCTGCAAAGAACACTGAGCGTCAAAGAAAGGAATTAGCGAGTAGATCAGAGTTGGAGGAAACAAAGTAATTTAAATTGATTATTGATCAGAGGTATTTTTTAGCTTAGCATAGATCTAAACATTTGCAAAATGAGTTGTATTTTAATCAGATCATTACTATAACAGTTTAACCATTACTATAGATAAATCTCTTAACCAAGTGGACTTAACCGTTTTTATATTTCAATATGATATTCAATGAATGTTGATTATTTTCTTGTTGACCCCATAGTGAATGTTTGGTCAAGGGAGAACTATTAGTGATAAATCCTCTATCTAGGTCACACCTTACAGTGTGTATTGTATGTTAGAAATAGGGAATACTGAGAGGGGAGGGGGAGGGTGAATCAGTATTCTAAAAACTTTATCTTTTGCCCAATTATGGATATAATAGATCATCTTTATACATGCATAACATTAGAAGCTAAACAACATGCATATCAATAAAGAACTCATAACACATTATTTGTTCTCAAGGAAACCCTGGCCAAGGGAAAACCCTGGTGGGGATGGTACCCACAAAGATCCACTAATCAAAAGTATCTTGTTAAGGATTTTGACCCTATTAGGAGTCTATTACAAGCATATAGTGTATCAGTCCTGATTAAGGGACTATAGGCCTTGTTAGAAGCCTCAACCCTATTAGGAGTTGGTAGTACAAAATGTGATTACCAGATGATCCCACTGCCCAAAGAAGTAATGTAAAATATACACTGATTACAAAAATAGGTTAAGGTACATAACCTTATATTGCTTGCATCAACATCTCTTCACTACTCTTTCACTATCGCTATTAAATATGCATCATATATTTCACTTCATATCACTTGTCCACACTATTGTGTTCCTTCTTATAATTACAATTACAATTACATTTGCATTTATACACATAAATTTATCCAAGAGTTAACATTTAGGATGTCATCCCTTTATATTGTTAAGTCATTATTTTGATAAACAAAATAATCCCTTAACTCTTTACTAGTTATGTCTTCATATTCTGTCTTGTCGGCTTGACATTGTCTTTGGTAAAACTGTCATAACTCCTTTCGTACATGCCGTACCGACTTGCACTCTAAGATGGGTGTTCAATAGAAATCATAGAGTCTATGTTCAAGTGCGTAAGCACTGAACTTACTCCAATCAACATCGCAAGCAAAAACTATGTCCAGGTTCACTGGTAAAAACACTGTCTCACACTTAGACAAATTTGCAATGTGCTCTGTCATACTTGCTCTCTGACCTGTGTGATCTTTATGTGGATCAAATGTTTTCATAATGACAACATCTATGTAATCAACTCAACCAAATTTACAACAATCTCCCCCTTTGTTGTTGGTGGAAACATATGAGAAAATTGGCTAAGTGTACAACTCAAAATCTCAAAATTGCTCAAAATTGTGGCCATAGTATAAAATATATACTATCCTTATAACTCCTCAAAAAATTATTATCTCTAATATAGTACTCCCCTATGATTATCAATCCTTATCATATACAATCAATTTTCTTCTATATATCTCTCCCCCTTTGACAACAATGACAAAATAAAGGTAGGGAGGGTTACAAAATTGTATCACAAAAAGATTATACCTCAATTCAATTATTGCAAAGCCAGTAGGCTTGCAGCACAATCTGAAAAATCTATCTTCATGGCTTCTATCTCCTTCTCCCATGATTTTGTAATGGAATCTACCACATTAAGTAATGCACTCAGTCCATAAGATGCTATTTCACATGCTTGGAGGTTTTCAAAATTAAACTTTTGAAAAGATGTCTTAGCTGAAAGACATTCTTCCAACTACTCTTCAATAATGCTTAACTTCATAGAAGTATGCTCTCTCAAAAGAGTGAATCTTTTCAATTTTCTGTCTCTCTCATCTTGTACAACTCTGATTTCATCATATAGCTTCCAAAATTTCTTCTCAACATCACATACCTTTACATTGGGGCTAGAAAGAAGGTTAGTTTCATTCAGAATTTCTGCTTCCTTCAACTTTATCTTCTGATCTTCTTCTATTGTCAAGGTCTCTGATTTTGTACACTCTATGTACAAAAATTTACCTATTTCCAAATGCTTCCCCAAATCCTTGATACAGATATCAAGAGTGTTGATATCATTCTTGATGTTCTGATTGATGTTCAAAAGCATTCTAGCCTCATAGGCTGCTTGTGCTTTCACTTTTGCAATATCAAACAAGTTTGTGAATTCATTGTCAAAAGTGCTCATTACCTTCTTTGCTTTCTCCATAGGGTTTTCTTTTTCAATTTGTGTAGTTATAGTGCTTTGTAACTTCTCAGTTAGTTCCTTTAGACACCCTTCAATAATTTTCACTTTCTTATTCTTGCCAATGATTTTATTCAAGGATGTGATCAATTCCAACTGATCATCATCATCTACTTCCTTTCCCAAATGCTCAATCATAGATCCAATTTGATTTTTCTTTCCAGTCTTAGGAGTAAGACTGATATCTTCTTTGGTGGGAATGGGAACTTGTTCCTCTGTTACTGGTAGTTCTACAATTGTAGTCTCTATAAACTCTTCTTCTTTTGTAGCTTCATGTTCTTCAAAGGCCAAATTGTCAACAATGTTCTCCAAATTCTTGAATACATTTTCATCAGTATCCAAGGTGATTTGTGTACCTTTTACATTCATTGTTTCATCTTCAATATTAATAGCTAGAGGAGAGGGAATGTCCTCTTGTTCTTTCTCACCTGCTTTCCCTGCTGCAACTAATGGTTCTCCAACATTTTTTGTCATAACCTTGATAATAGATTGCTCTGTCTCAGAATTGATTTCTTCATACCTGCCTCCCATGATCTGAATGGTTCTCCTTTTGGTTCTTAGAAGGGTGCTTAAGGCTTTCATGATCTGATTGAAATGTGTTTCATCTCTTACTTCACAAAGCTTCCTCACAAGCTTTTCTCTGATAGCTGTATCCTCCTTTGATGCTCTCTTCTTCCTATTTACAAGTTTATTATATAAATCATCAAGTATCTGTCCCTGAATTATATCAAACTTCTTATCAGCCAAAATCATATGCTTCACAATTGCATTCTCCAGATTAAGTTTTTCTGTATAATCATAAAGATCATAGTACTTATTCATTCTTGTAAAGTCACCATCCTCAATGATCTACTCATTAATATTTTCAACTTTTGGTTTCCAAGCTTTCTTCTTAACAGTAGTGACATCATCTTTTATTTCTGCAATCTTTCTTGGAACTGGTTGCACTAAAGTTTTATGTCTCTTTCTTGGTCCAGTAGCACTTTCCGTTACTCTTTTGCTAGGTGTGGAGGAAGTGGATCTAGTAGACATCTTTGCTTCTTTATCCTTCTCAGTTACTTCCACTTTTACCTTCACTTGTAGTTCTTCCTATTGTACTGCAATTAATGATAAAGGAGGGATAGACAAAACTTCTTTTTGTCCACTCTCTCTGATTGCTGCTGCTATTTGCTTTGCTACCAAAAAATCATGCTTTGTCATCCCTGTATCTTTTAGGATTTTCTTTATAGTGCTCTCAACTCTCTTCTTAGACTTCTTCTCTTCAATTAAGATCTTTGTGGAGTTGAAGTTCTCCTCAAAGGTTCCAAACCTATTGCATTGAATGTCCAACTTACACTTAAGTAACCTACTAACATACTCTTCAGTCTCTACCTTAGATATCTCATAGCCAAGAGGGTCTATGAACTTTGTTCTAGGCTCTACTACTTCAATATAGGTAAAGTCAGTATCCACCATAAAACATATATCATCTTTATATTTTTCAACAAGAGACTTAGGGATCCTTGATCTAATAGACACAATATTTTGAAATGTCTTAATAACCAATATTGCACTCTCATTTATACTGTCAATAACATGTCTTTTGTACACTAGGTTAATCCTTTCCATTATATTTTGTCCATCATTCCAATCATTTCCAATGGTGTAAGGAAATCTCCTCAATAGATGAAAAAACATATAAGTGATTAAGGATGAGAACCGAAACTGTGTATACTTAGTTTTCTAATCTTCTCCAATTTCTCAAACAATTGAACTCTTAGAATTTCACACATATCAACTTGTACCCTGTCAACACACATTAGATATGCTGCATGTATCATTCCAATTGCCATGTCATCCTCTCTTGAATTTGCACAAAACATAGTAGTTAGGATCTTGCATAAGTATCTCACATCATCTTGTTTGATCTTACTAATCACAATTCCTCTACCATTATAGGATGAATTTGTGTTATCAATGACTATTTTCCTCATGTTTTTCTCATTTAAAGGAATAGCTCTAGTTTTAGATAATCTAGTGACTTCATGAATCAAATCTGCTGTGATATCTATCACTCTATCTTCTAACCAAAACTTTACATTATGAATTCTTCTCAAGATAATCTTAGTGCATTCTTCATTATCAAATTCATACTATAATCCATACTTAACAATTTCATTATGTTCCAAATATTCAAAACCTTGTTTCAGTGTCATATCCTGATTGTAAATCTTTTGATATTCATTTGTGAAATCACTATCATTGACTATCTCTAGTTTGCATCCAAGATAACTTTTGACATTCTCTAAGTGTAAAACTCTATCTGGTACGGATGATAATGAAAACCTAGGGTCATCTTCCAAGGGTTCTACTAGTTCTTTTTTCAATTTACATCTATTCTTATCTCTGACATTGTGTATTAAAGAAACATCCATGATTTCTTCAAATTCCTTTACTGATTCAAAGATCTGTCAAGTAAAATACCTTAATTTCATGATTTTAGGGCTTGCGTAGATTCGGCACAAAATTCTTCTCCAAATCCTTGCAAAATGCTTCCAATCACTACTCTTTGATCTCCTTGACACTTGAATTCACTTTGATGATGAAATAATACCAATCATAACCTTATACTAATTCAATCTCACTTATATCTGACATCGCATTCAATTCTTTTGCCGCTTCTTTCCAAAAAGTTGTTTCCGCTAACCTACAAAACTTAAAACTTCTTGCGATCTCACAAAACATAATATTTTTCTTTGCACTCTTAACCATAGCATTAGAACATCATAAACTACCTTGCATTAACTGTGCAAGACTCAGCTCATCATATATCTACTTCTACACTAATCTAGGTTCCTATTCTATTGTAATTTACATAAATTAAGTACTTTGAGATAGGTCAGGTAAAGATTCATTCTTACCTTTCAATACTTCACCTTCCTGATTACCTTCAATGTTGAATATGTCTCCTTGATATGTGCTTTTGATAAACTTCGCTTCATCTAAATTACTCTAACATCCTTTTTGACTGTTACTTGCATCTTCATTTCTTCTAACATAATTTATGGGATTAGGATTAGGATGAAAAACTCTATTGTTCATTCTACAAAACCTTGTTGTATGTCCAATCTTGTGGCATATCTGACAAAAAATTCCATTATTTCCATATCTTGGTCCAGGTTGATTGATTTGTGATCTGCAGTTTCTAGCAATGTGTCCAACCTTGTTGCATCTATAACATATTACTCCATTTCTTTTATTCATATCTTCAGTAGGTTTCTTATCTACATTGTTAGTATTCCTAAACATTCTACTACCATCATTATTCTCAATAAATTTAGGTTTCCTACATTCAATAGCTCTATGTCCAAAACCATGACAATTGTAACAATAACCATTAAGAGGTTTAAATTGCTTACTTGTGCAATCTCTCTTCATATGACAATAGTATTACAAGAAAAACATCTACCTTTGAATTCTCTTTGCATACCTTTGGGTGATTCCTCTTGCTTTGGTGATTCTTCTTCTTTAGGTGTATCTTTAGATTTATTGATCTCATCAGACTTCTTCTCATCTATGCTTTTAGATATCTTCAGATCTGGTTCCTTGCTTTCATCATTTGCTTTAAAAGTGTTGAATCCAAGACCAGTCTTATCATAGAATGGTTTTTGATAAGATATTTGTTCATCAATCTTCTCACTTAGTTGAATATAGCCTTTCAAGTTGTTGTTTGGATTGAGTCAATTCACCTTTCACAATCTTATTGTATTTCTCAAGTTCATCATACTACAAATTGACTTTCTCAAGTTCAGATGTTACTTTACAAATTTTAGATTTTAGTCCTTCATTTTCAATCTTTAGACTTTCATTCTTTGATTTTATATTTTCTTCATTCTTGCCATTTCCATCTTTCAAATGTGTCAAAAGGGGTCATGGGGACTCCCTAGGGGTCCTAGTACACCTTATCACACGTTAGGACCCCTAGGAAGTCCCCATGACCCCTTTTGACACATTGGAATGCTGAAGTATTTCTTAAGGGGTCCTAGGACCCCTTAAGGCACACTTGAGCATTCCAATGTGTCAAAAAGGGTCATGGGGACTTGCTAGGGGTCCTAGTACACTTTATCATGCATTAGGACCCCTAGGGACTCCCCATGACACCTTTTGACACATTTTAATGCTCAAGTGTGTCTTAAGGGGTCCTAGGACCCCTTAAGACACACTTGAGCATTCCAATGTGTCAAAAGGGGTCCTAGGGACTCGCTAGGGGTTCTAGTATGCCTTATCATGTGTTAGGACCCCTAAGGAGTCCCCATGACCACTTTTGAAACATTTCAACACTCAAGTGTGTCTTAAGGGGTCCTATGACCTCTTAAGACACACTTGAGTGTTGAAATGTGTCAAAAGGGGTAATGGGGTATCCCTAGGGGCCCTAGTATGTGTTATCATACATTAGGACCCCTTGGGAGTCCCCATGACCCCTTTTGACAAATTGGAACTCTCCAGTGTGTCTTAATGGGTCCTAGGACCCATTAAGACACACTGGAGAGTTCCAATGTGTCAAAAGGGGTCATGGGGACTCCCCATGGATCCTAGTACACCTTATCATATGTTATGACCCCTAGGAAGTCCCCATGACCTCTTTTGACACATTGGAATGCTCAAGTGTGTCTTAAGGGGTCCTAGGACCCCTTCGAATACACTTGAGCATTCAAATGTGTCAAAAGTGATCATGGGGACTCGCTAGGGGTCCTAGTATGCCTTATCATGCGTTAGGACACCTAGGGAGTCTCCATGACCCCTTTTGAAACATTTCAATGCTCAAGTGTGTCTTAAGGGGTCCTAGGACCCCTTAAGACACACTAGAGCATTCCGATGTGTCAAAAGGGGTCATGGGGACTCCCTAGAGGTCCTAGTATGCCTTATCACTTGTTAAGACCCCTAGGAATTTCCAATGACCCCTTTTGACACATTGGAATGCTCAAGTGTTTCTTAAGGGGTCCTAGGACCCCTTAAGACACACTTGATCATTCTAATGTGTCAAACGGGGTCATGGGTACTCCCTTAAGACACACTTGAGCATTCCAATGTGTCAAAAGGTGTCATGGGGACTCCCTAGGGGTCCTAGTATGCCTTATCATGCGTTAGGACCACTAGGAAGTCTCCATGACCCCTTTTGACATATTGGAATGCTCAAGTGTGTCCTAAGGGGTTGTAGGACCCCTTCAAACATACTTGAGCACTCAAATATGTCAAAAGGGGTCATGGGGACTCGCTAGGGTTCCTAGTACACCTTATCATGTGTTAGGACCCCTAGGGAGTCCCCATGACCCCTTTTGACACATTTCAATGCTCAAGTGTGTCTTAAGGGGTCCTAGGAACCCTTAAGACACACTCGAGCATTCCAATGTGTCAAAAGGGGTCATGGGGACTCCCTAGGGGTCCTAGTATGCCTTATCACATGTTAGGACCCCTAGGGAGTCCCCATTGCTCCTTTTGACACATTGGAATGCTCAAGTGTGTCTTAAGGGGTCCTAGGACCCCTTCGGACACACTTGAGCATTCCAATGTGTCAAAAGGGGTCATGGGGAGTCCCTAGGGGTCCTAGTATGCCTTATCATGTGTTATGACCCCTAGGAAGTCCTCATGACCCCTTTTAACACATTAGAATGCTCAAGTGTGTCTTAAGGGGTCCTAGGACCCCTTCGGACACACTTGAGCATTCCAATGTGTCAAAAGGGGTCATGGGGACTCCCTATGGGTCCTAGTATGCCTTATCATGCATTAGAACCGCTAGGAAGTCCTCATGACCCCTTTTGACACATTGGAATGCTCAATTGTGTCTTAAGGGGTCCTAGAACCCCTTAAGACACAATTGAGTGTTCCAATGTGTCAAAAGGGGTCATGGGGACTTCTTAGGGGTCCTAGTATGCCTTATCACGTGTTAGGACCCCTAGGAAGTCTCCATGACCCCTTTTGACACATTGGAATGCTCAAGTGTGTCTTAAGGGGTCTTAGGACCCCTTTGAACACACTTGAGCATTCAAATGTCTCAAAAGGGGTCATGGGGACTCCCTAGGGGTCCTAGCACGCCTTATCATGTGTTAGGACCCCTAGGAAGTTCCCATGACCCCTTTTGACACATTGGAATGCTCAAGTGTGTCTTAAGGGGTCTTAGGACCCCTTAAGACACACTTGAGCATTCAAATGTGTCAAAAGTGTTCATGGGGACTCGCTAGGGGTCCTAGTATGCCTTATCACATGTTAGGACCCTCAAGAAGTCCCCATGACCCCTTTTGACACATTGGAATTCTCAATTGTGTCTTAAGGGGTCTTAGGACCCCTTAAGACACACTTGAGCATTCCAATGTGTTAAAAGGGATCATGGGGACTCCCTAGGGGTCCTAGTATGCCTTATCATGTGTTAGGACCCCTAGGAAGTCCCCATGACCTCTTTTGAGACATTGGAATGCTCAAGTGTGTCTAAGGGGTCCTAGGACCCCTTAAGACATACTTGAGCATTCAAATGTGTATAAAGGGGTCACGAGGACTCTCTAGGGGTCCTAACGCATGATAAGGTGTACTAGGACCCCTAGGGAGTCTCCATGACCCCTTTTGACACATTGGAACATTCAAGTGTGTCTTAAGGGGTCCTAGGACTCCTTAAGACATAGTTGAGCGTTCCAATGTGTCAAAAGGGGTCATGGGACTTGCTAGGCATCCTAGTACGCCTTATCATGCATTAGGACCCCTAGGGAGTCCCCATGACCCCTTTTCACACATTTTAATGCTCAAGTGTGTCTTAAGGGGTCTTGGAACCCCTTAAGACACACTTGAGCATTCCAATGTGTCAAAAGGGGTCATGGGGACTCCCTAGGGTTCCTAGTACACCTTATCACATATCAGGACCCCTAGCGAGTCCCCATGACCCCTAGGAAGTCTCTCTCTCCGCCTCCAATGAACTATTCTTCAAAGCCTCCATTTTTGCATAGCTAGGGTTTATGACACCTGTAAAAGGCACATTTAATACAAAGATTTAGCTGACCACCTTTAAAGACCTAAAAGAAATGAGAAAAAAATTTAGGCCAAAAATACATACCGCATTTCTATATGTAGTACCAAATTTTTAGGTTAAGTTTAACAGATCATCTTTTTGATCCAAAGGACATAGATCGGCTACTGTATCTTCCTAGGGGTCATTTCCTAGAGAATATCCACAATTGGTATACAAAAGCATCATACAGGAAAAATGGGAAAAAAATAATAGCTAAAAGGTAATATTATATAGAATATATTAGTATACATTAGTATATGTATTATATATATATTATATACATGTTAGTATATATAATACATTAGTATATATATTAGTATATAATACATTAGTATATATATAATATACATTATATATATCATGTGCCTCTTTTATATATATATATATATTATATACATCAATATATGTAAAAGTTCAATTTTTTTCATTTGCTCCCGCCCTTTTTTCATCTGCCAGGGAATATCGGGTACCCAATTTTTGTTAGGTAATATTTGACCAAAATATTCCCTATCCCCACAGACCCGACAATCATGGGATTTTATACGTTTTTAACGTGTTGGAAAAAAAAACCTTGATTTGGGGCCTATTGTTTGAATTTTTTTGACTTGTGGTCTCACCATGGGAAGCAGTAGTCGTCAAAAGGCTAAACACAAGAGGAAGCTGACAGATGAAGAAATTCAAGCATATAGGGAAAAAGATAAGGAAAATCACCGAAGAAGGAGAGAAGGTATGGTAAACATTAATCAAGGTGACCCCGTAAATGTAGTTGTAAGTGAAGAGGATGTTCAATTTGAAAATGCACAAATGAAGATTGAAAATGTAGACTTTAGGAATGAAAATGTTGCACAAGAACCACATGAACGTTATACATCTCCAAATTATATGCAAAATGAAGTCCCTTGCAATAAAGATAATCAAACTTCAAATTCAGGGTTTTCAAGAACACCTAAATGGTTAATTGAAATTGAGGAGAACATTATGAATAATTGGGAAGGAAAGAGGTCACATAGAACCGTTAGGTTGTGGGCTTCAAGACTTTATGATCAATTTTTTGGAAACAAGACATTGGTTGAGCAATGTCTAATTTTTGTGTAGTTGTTAAAGATGCAAAAGATGAGACCTGTGCTTGTGAAATTGAAGATTCGTGTGAACAAGAAAATGGAGAGAAATGCCATTGTTGTGAAGAATATTTTCAATGCTCTCAATAGCATTGGGAAGTCTAGCAGAGAAAAAGACAAGAGACTTGCTCGCAGGATTATTACAACCTCCTTAGTAAATCATCAGTTGAGAAAGGCTTGTTTGATGAGACAAACTTGTGTTGACTTCAATATAGACCGTAAAACTTTGGGTAGAGCACTTGCAAGAAGAGAAAGACTTGATGATCCACTTCAAATTGATACATGGGCTTATGGTGGGAGACTTCCACATTTCGATAAGAAGCTAACAGATGTTGTCAAGGATGAAATTCAACAATTTTGGGATGATAACTCAAGAGTGTCACCAAATGTGAAGGATGTCTTGAAGTTGAGAGTTGGCAATCGAGACCGCACTCCACATCCTAAACATTATGTGGAGGTAAGTCAAACAATGTTGTATAAAAAAATTTGTGAGACACATCCAACATTGAAAATATCACAAAGGTCTTTTGAATCCGTGAAGCCATTTTATTGTGTACCCCTTAAGATTTGGAATACATGTTGTTGCAAATATCATGTTGAGTTTTCAATGCATCACAAATTATTACGGTCCATTTGTTCTACTTTGCATACTAATGAAATGTTAGAGGATTGTGGTGCAAGTGGTCTTCCCAAATCATCAAGAGACTTGCTAGATCAATTTTTATGTCATAGAGATGATGGTTGTTTATTTTATAAAAAATATTGCTTAAATGCCAAGTGCTCAGAATGTGGTGGCTTGTCCAAGTTTAGAAAATGTTTTCATGAGGGTTTGGAACACAATTTTTGAAAGACACTCATCCAAAAAAGGTATATGAAACAGTGAAATATACATTGAAGAGTGGAGGTGAAGGCTCTAGATGTGAGTTAGTTGCAAAAGAATACAATGTTGCTGATTTTATCTTAGATTTCAAGAAAAATATTTTTTACAAGTATGCAAGGCATAGTCACAGGTCTCAATGGTTGGATCAACAATTCAGGACATGTAAGGACACTTTCCCCATTGGAACTATTATATCTATTGTAGACTTTGTGGAGAACTATACATTGCAGCCCCAAAATGAGACTCAAGCTCAATATTACAATTCCATTCAGGTTGCTAATTTTGTATACATCACATATAGACATTCCCCTGATAGCACAAAATATGAGTGAAAGATAATCAGAGAGTACCATTTTTATATGAGCGATAAAAAGTCTCACTCTCATGAGTTTGTTCAACATTGTTTCCAGAACTATTTTGACTTCTTGCAGGAAAATGGTATTGTTATGGATAGGTATCTCATTTGGTCAGATAATTGCACCGGTCAATTTAAGAATGCCAGAATGTTTTATTGGTTGTGTAGAATGCATGTGGAGAGAGGTGTACCTCATATTTGGAGTTTTTTTGAGTCAGGGCATGGGAAAGGGGAGCATGACGGAGCAGGTGCATGTGTGAAGAGAGCACTAGTTAAGGAGCAATTGAGGATTTCAAGTGTTGTACTTCTTGATGCTCATTCTATTGTTGATTGGTGTACTTTAGCATTGTCACAGTGGGGGACTCTTGATTCTATAGTGCATAGATTCTTTTGGTTGGTTGAGGAGGGAACTATAGGAGATAGATTGGATTGTCAAACAGTGAAAGACTCTTCAAAAATGCATTCATTCTGAAGCTCCAATAGTAGTACATGGACCATTTGGACACGAGAGTTGGCTTGTTTTTGCCCCATGTATTTTTAGTATGATTGGGATCATTGTGAGTCAAGTGAGTGGGTGGATACATGGGTTCCATAGTATCTGACTCCTTTATCTTTGACACTCTCTATAAGAAATGATGACATGGACACTTCAGCTGACTATGACCATCTTTCAGATCTTCTGAAGCCAGGAGATGTTTTTGCATTGGTTGCACCGCAGGGGAATGATGAGAGGTCAGATTATTGGTTAGCACATTGTGTACAAGGTAAATAGAATCTTGTACAACCGATGACAGATGGTGATGGGTTCACATATCCTACTGGTTCAATTGTTGTTGCAGGAACATGGTTGTGAACATACATGATTAGAAAGAATGTTCCCACATTTGAAGACTATGAGAAGCACAAAAATATTCTCATGTATTCACACCTTGTTATAGCAACAAATTTCAAGTTGTCAAAGCATCAAGGAAGACCAAAGACAAAAGAACTTTGGACTATTAGTACTGCTGATCATGAAGCACTATTGGAGACCCTGAAGCAAAGAGATGACCCTTCAGGAACACTTGACTAGGTAATAAGTTAACTTAGTGCATTGTTTTCTAAGTTCGTTAAGCTTAATTTCAATACATTAATTTCACTTTTCTTAGATTGTATTTTGAGTCAATAAACTTGGTTTTGTATGTGGATTGTAACTTGTGCAAGAGCACCTATGAAGACACCTACGGTCACCATGGATCCAATCAGAGATAGAAGGACAAAAGGATCCTTAATTGTTAATTGAGATCTTTTGAAGCCTATAATGGCAATTTGTAACAATCAATTTGATTTAAAAGTTAAATGTCCTAAAACTCTTCATAAGGAATTATAACCAAAATCATGTATGGGTGGCCAATAGTGCCAAGAAGGGATCTTACATGTCATATACTTATGTCATTTGCATGGTTTGAATTCTTACATGTTTGATTGTTGTTTCTAATGCTTTAAGGATATTATTTTTTATCATTTCAAACAATCTATAAAAGTTAAACCTCAAACATAATAAGCTCCACAGTTCAAATTTCACAAGATTAATCATGATTAATTTCACAGTTCAAATTTCAAACATACCACTAACAGTTAGTTGAAAGCGGCTCAACAACGTATCTTTCAAACCAGCAGTGATCTTCCGTGGCTCGTATCTCAAACCTCGTGAGAGATATTGACAAACCATTAGGGGCTACGAGATCTTGTTTTTGAGGTCTACAATAACCTCTCTTAGTTTTGGGCGATTCAACTTCGTTTGCATTTGGCAAGGTGATCTCAATTGATGCCAAAACTTGTAGTGAGGGTCAGTTGAAAGTGGCTCAGTAGCATATCTTTCAAACCGTTTGACCTGACATCAAACCATCTGCTCCATCAGCTCTAGTTGGCTAGGTAAACACCAGTGACAACCCCATTCCACCCACGGAGTCACCAGAACACTCGCGACCATGCTCGACCCAAGTGACCCCAAGGTGCACTAAGCATGGTAGGGTAGTGATCTTCCAGGGTTCATATCTTGGACCTCATGAGAAGTATTGACAAAATGTTAGGTGCTACAAGATCATGTTTTTGAAGTCTACAATAACCTCTCTCAGTTTTGGGTGATTTGAATTCATTTGCATTTGGCAAGGTGATCTCAGTCGATGCCAAAACTTGTAGTGAGGGTCAGTTGAAAGTGGCTCAGCAGCGTATCTTTCAAACTGTCTGACCTGGCATCGAACTATCTACTCCATTAGCTTTAGTTGGTTGGGTAAACCCCAGTGCAACCCTGTTCTTCCCACAGAGTCACCAAAATGCTCGTGACCACGCTCGACCCAAGTGACCCCAAGGTGCACTAAGCATGATTGGGAAATGATCTTCCAGGGCTTGTATCTTGGACCTTGTGAGAGGTATCAATAAATTGTCAAGTGCTATGGGATCATGTTTTTGAGGTCTACAATAACCTCTCTTAGTTTTGGGCGATTCGACTTCATTTGCATTTGGCAAGGTGATCTCAGTCGATGCCAAAACTTGCAGTGAGGGTCAGTTGAAAGTGGCTCATTAGCGTATCTTTCAAACCGTCTAACCTGGCATCGAACCATCTACTCCATCAGCTCTAGTTGGCCAGGTAAATGTCAATGAAAACCCCATTCTTCCCACAGAGTCACCAGAATGCTCGCGACCACACTCAACCCAAGTGACCCCAAGGTGCACTAAGCACAATTGGGTAGTGATCTTTCGGGGCTCGTATCTCAGACCTCGTGAGAGGTATCAAGAAACTATCAAGTGCTACAAGATCATGTTTTTGAGGTCTATAATAAACTCTCTCAGTTTTGGGTGATTCAACTTCATTTGCATTTGGTAAGGTGATCTCAGTCAATGCCAAAACTTGTAGTGAGGGTCAGTTAAAAGTGGCTAAACAGCGTATCTTTCAAATCATCTATCCTAGCATCGAACCATCTAATCCATCAGCTCTAGTTGGCTAGGTAAATGCTAATGACAACCCCATTCTACCCACAGAGTCACCGGAATGCTCGTGACCACGCTCGACCCAAGTGACCCCAAGGTGCACTAAGCACGATTGGGAAGCGATCTTCTGGGGCTCATATCTTAGACCTTGTGAGAGGTATCAAAAAACCATCAAGTGCTACAAGATCATGTTTTTGAGGTCTACAATAACCTCTCTCAGTTTTGGGCGATTTGACTTTGTTTGCATTTGGCAGGGTGATCTCAGTCAATGCCAAAACTTGCAATGAGGGTCAGTTAAAAGTGGCTCAGCAACGTATCTTTCAAACCGTCTGACCTGGCATCAAACCATCTACTCCATCAACTCCAGTTGGCTGGTTAAACACTAATGACAACCCCTTTATGCCCACAGAGTCACCGGAACGCTTGCGACCATGCTCGACCCAAGTGACCCCAAGGTGCACTAAGCACAATTGGGCAATGATCTTCCAGGACTCATATCTCGGACCTCGTGAGAGGTATCAACAAATTTTTAGGTGCTATGGGATCATGTTTTCAAGGTCTACAATAACCTCTCTCAGTTTTGGGTGATTTGACTTCATTTGCATTTGGCAAGGCGATCTCAATCGATGCCAAAACTTGCAGTGAGGGTTAGTTGAAAGTGGCTTAGCAGCGTATCTTTCAAACTATCCGACCTAGCATCAAACTATCTACTCCATCAACTTTGGTTGGCTGAGTAAACACCAGTGACAACCCCATTCTACCCACAGATTCACCGGAATGCTCGCGACCACGCTCGACCCAAGTGACCCCAAGGTGCACTAAGCACGATTGGGCAGTGATCTTTCAGGGCTCATATCTCTGACCTCGTGAGAGGTATCAAAAAATTGTCAAGTGCTATGAGATCATGTTTTTGAGGTCTACAATAACCTCTCTTGGTTTTGGGTGATTCAACTTCATTTGCATTTGGCAAGGTGATCTTAGTCGATGCCAAAACTTGCAGTGAGGGTCAGTTAAAAGTGGCTCAGTAGCGTATCTTTCAAACCGTCCAACCTGGCATCGAACCATCTACTCCATCAGCTCCAGTTGGCTAGGTAAACACTAATGACAACCCCATTCTGCCCACAGAGTCACCAGAATGCTTGCGACCACGCTCGACCCAAGTGACCCCAAGGTGCACTAAGAACAATTGGGCAGTGATCTTCCAAGGCTCATATCTTGGACCTCGTGAGAGGTATCGACAAACTGTCTTGGTACGGGATCATGTTTTTGAGGTCTCAATGACCTCTCTTAGTTTTGGATGATTCAACTTCATTTTCATTTGGCAAGGTGATCTCAGTCGATGCCAAAACTTGCAGTGAGGGTTAGTTGAAAGTGGCTCAGCAATGTATCTTTCAAACTGTCTGACCTGGCATCAAACCATCTACTCCATCAGCTCTAGTTGGCTAGGTAAATGCTAATGACAACCCTGTTCTTCCCACAGAGTCACCAGAACGCTCATGACCACGCTTGACCCAAGTGACCCCAAGGTGCACTAATTATGATTGGGCAGCGATCTTCTGGGGCTCGTATCTCAAACCTCGTGAGAGGTATTGAAAAACCATCAAGTGCTATGGGATTGTGTTTTTGAGGTCTATAATAACCTCTCTTAGTTTTGGGTGATTTGACTTCATTTGCATTTGGCAAGGTGATCTCAGTCGATGCCAAAACTTGTAGTGAGGGTCAGTTGAAAGTGGCTTAGCAGCGTATCTTTCAAACTGTCTAACCTGGCATTGAACTATCTACTCCATTGACTCTGGTTGGCCAGGTAAACACTAGTGATAACCCCATTTTTCCCACAGAGTCACTGGAATGCTCGCGACCACGCTCGACCCAAGTGACCCCAAGGTGCACTAATCACAATTGGGTAGCAATATTCTGGGGCTTGTATCTCAGACCTTGTGAGAGGTATCGAGAAACCGTCAAGTGCTACAGGATCATATTTTTGAGGTCTACAATAACCTCTCTCAGTTTTGGGCATTTTGACTTCGTTTGCATTTGGCAAGGTGATCTCAGTCGATGCCAAAAATTGTAGTGAGGGTCAGTTGAAAGTGGCTCAACAGCGTATCTTTCAAACCGTTTGACATTGCATTGAACCATCTTCTCCATCAGCTTTGGTTTGTCAGGTAAACGCCAGTGACAACCTCGTTTCGCCTGCTGGAGCCTTAATTTTTACAAAAATTAGGGCCTCCATTTGAGAAATAATGTTGGAGATTTGATAAGGTTGTCATTGATGTCATTGAAGGTTTTTTGGTTGCTCACAAGATATACGAACACATACTATTAAGTGGAGATAAAAACTAAGATAGATAGTAAAGACTATTGAATAAATAACATCGACAACTATGCAACTTGGCAACATTGGAACAGTAAGCATCATATCAGCATTCGAATGGAGTGAAGTATACACACCAAAAATTAATGATCAAAGTCAACCCAAATAAATTTCATTTCCTCGTAGATGTTAACAACTACATCATATTACAAAGATGACAATAAACATATTATTTGGAAGAATATTACAAGAGGTAGTAAAGTAAAACTCATCATGAATGTCCAGTCAGCAATAATCAACCCATGAAGAAACAAATTTATCAAATGAAGTGAACACAACATGAGTTAAAGATTTGTTAAACATATGTGTATGAAGACATTCGAAGGAGCCATGCAGTAATAAAAAATAAATATACACAATGCTGAGCATAGTTCGAAGGCAGTATTAAAATCATTCAATGAACATTTGAGAGACGATATATTCAAGAGATGTGTTTTGTAAGTCTGAGGGATATCATGTTGCGCAAGCAATCATATATTATACACAATGGAAAAGTCAATAGTCACATGTCATATCTATCAATGGTAATATCGAAGATTGGAAATGAAGACCATAAGCTTATATGATAATGGAGATTTTTTATAGCATGAAATGAAGGCTCCTGCATACACGATGATATTGAAACATTATTGCCGGCAGTTAAAATTATTATAAGTGCGAACAAAAAGCATTGAAAATGATAATATATGAAATTAGCAATGCAAGTATGAGACTGAATGTGCACACAATGAAAAATAGCAACATAATTGATGGTATAGAATTTGTATACAAAAATTCATAGAAGTGGTAAACGAAACTCTCATATTTGTAGCGATTGAAGTTTTAATTTAGTGATTAAGAGCAGATGGCATGGTTTTTGTTTTGTAGAGAAATGATCTTCAGTATCGGTACTGATGGCCTCATCATCATCTCAGGCACAGGGAAAGTTAAGTACCAGAAATCTAAGAAATCTATAGAAGTTAAACCTCAAACATAATAAGCTCCATGAACAGGGTATTCCGGAGTAAAGAAAAACAAATGTAACTTCAAAAAGATATAATTTAAATCATAATGATAATCATAGTCAAGATATAACTTCACCATTTAATTCCATAAACATAAATAATAAATATGTATATACAAAAGATGACACAAATATAACATATAAATGAACATGTTCTATATATGTATCAAATGTATCAAAAGTATGTCCATATACAAATATGGAACATGCCATTTCAAAATGTCTACAAAACCAATGTTTTAAGGTGTACAATGTGGCATATATATGCCATCTCAAAATGTCTAGGTGGCATCTCTAAATGATGACAAAACTAAAATTGCATCCTATGCTATAGAAAGATCATCAAAATGTAGCCTCTTTGAAGAAGTGTTGGGCTCTGATTGATCCTGCATAAAAAATGAGTTCAAACCAAAGTTAGATTGCTTACTTTATATGATTTGTACATATATATATAATTCATAATTCAAACACTAATTTAATTAAAATTATAACTGAATACAAATATTTGTACCTGGTCTCTCAATCACCTACCACGATCAGGTGTCCTAGCATAAGTCCTGGGTAACGAAGGGACCATGCCAACAATACCAACTCTGACCTATAAATATATATTTGCAATAATGAGATTAGTAGAGTGGTGCAACATAGAGTAATAAATCTACATAATAGGATGATAGCATAATAAAATTACAAATTGATTGAACTAAAATTAAAACTTACATCTAGTGATCCCTCCTCTGGAATAGTGGGCTAGGTCAACAAAGATACGAAAGATTCTCGTGGGCCCTCCCTCACAGTCAGAGTAACCTATGAGAGTAAAAAGATTCTCAATTATATATCAATGTACTTTATCATAGCAACCCTAGTTACAAAATACAAATAACAATATGTAAAAGTCTACGTACAATCAGGCTATCACTCCAAATCGAGATGCCTATAACCCTACGCTCCTGAACCGGTGTTGGGACATCATCAATAGCCACACCCTATACAATAAAGTGCAAGTAAAATATTTATTACTACACACAAGTGGCATACATATGCATGCATAATTAATCTTAAACAATTAACTACCTTTCCTTTGTCGACACCTGATGAAGGAACCCCCTCATGCCCCCCACTGACATCGGCTGTAGCCTACAAGAACACAATAAGATGACAATATATTAGTAAATGTATGAATTTTATTGCTCTAATTGATAGAGATTTAAGCATGTACACCAAATGATATAAAAACACTAATGGGTACATACTTTATAATATACCATATAGTCATCAAGGCCAAATGAAATGGCCGAAAGTGTTGACTCATCCACCTATCTCACCTCCTCCTATGTCATCGACTGAACATAAATGGAAAAAATATATATACATAAGTGCATGCAATCATTAAAACTAATCTAAATAAATAAATTATTTTTAAATTAAATAAGTCATGTGACAAATTTATTTATAATGTTTACTCTTACCATATCAACAGGAGTCAATGGCTCTGCATGCACCTCTTGAGCACTCTCATGAGATGTAGATGCTCCATGAGGTGTTGCAGCCTCTGCAACTGCGTCTCCTGTATCCTCCTCATTAATAACATGAAACTAATATGTATCAGAATTAGTAACTGGTCTGAGGTACATATGCTTGCACATAATGCACATATGGGGCTCGCATACATGTGAACTCCGACGAGATGTCGATGCGCCAACATCATCCACACTAGGAGGCAACACTAACTTGGTCTGCGTGATCAAATGATCACTAAGTAAATGAATGGCCCTAATAGTCTGTGAGGCAGCCTCTGCAATGATATCGGGATGCTGCACTGGAGGAGGGGGTGTGACATCAGTGGGGGGGACAAAGGTAGTAGCCTTTCGAGGTTGGGTAGATGGCCTAGTCTGAGGAGCTCCTTCGCCTATGCCCATGTTGGGCCTCATACTCCAATAATCAACATGGTGACCAAGCACAACTCAGCATACAATTTTTTAATGAAATAAAATGGGACCTCCAAATTGCTATGGGGTGGTTTATCAAAAACCATCCACCAGCGATCCCAAAAGTTTGTGCGCATTGCTTCATTTGTGCACCATTTTATTGATAATTTGGGCTTTTGGGGGTCAACTGGTATTCTGGTTTTAGGATCGACAAAAAGGGTGGCTATATCTTCCTTACTTATATTAAGGGCCACAATCCCATCATGGTCAAACCCGTCATCAAATTGGGCGTGCATATCATCACGCCAATGAAGAGTAGCATTATGTTGCTGCGTGAGTGTGTCAATATTTCCAACAATTGTATTTAGTGTGACAAGCATGGGACTTAATGTAGGTATATTTTGATACGTGTTTTGGAGACCTCGTATTGTGTTCAAATTTTCTTGTATCAAATCTTGTAAAGATTTAGGGTTTAGATATGGAGGATTATTTTCAGGATCATTATTTGGTGCGGGAGTGTTATTTTCTTCATTATTGTCATCCATGCCTGATTAAATAAAAAAAAAATCTAAATTTCAATCTAATTTCATATATTATTACAAATATAAATACAAAACCCTATTTTAAAAAAAATGCTACATTTAGCATGAAAATGAAATAAAATAATAAAAATATACAAATAATTACTTATTGAATATGCTCGAGAGTTGAATTTGTTGTTTACAAAATCAGGTATTCGAAAAATATTGGGTATATGATATATCAAGTCATTTTGACAAAGAAAAATGTGGAAAGAAATGAAGAAAAGGGCTCGCGGGTTTCGGATTTATGCCACAGTTATCGGGTACCCAATATGGTATCGGGTACCCAATTAGGCATGTGCTTTGGTGTCAAGTTTGCCCAGGTGTACTGACACCCAGGCCTATTAAAAATTCAACAAGCGTTTTCATGCACTTTTGGACGAGTGAAAAGTGAATATTTTTCACATCGCCACTTTTTGGCCCCTCATGATCTTGCACATACCCTAATTTGAAAAAAGACTCAAAGACTCACTCAGAAAAGATGGACAAAGCACAAAACCTCAAGCTTTGGATTGTAACCCACAAATTATTTTTTTCTCCCTTACTCCTTTTCTTTTTCAAAATTTATGTAAAAAAAAACAAAAAAGACCCAAAATAGAAACAAAAACAAAAACTTTCCAAAAATCGCATGAAGGAAAAAACATGGGAGGGTTCTAAAATTATTTGAGAAATATCTACATGATCGGAAAAAAATACAAGTGGAGAGGCTCACAATTTTTTGGCATAAACTTTATTTTTCAGGGAGCAAAGCTCCCACAAATAGCCTATCGGCTAAAAGATGAAACTAAACACATTATATTATTTAAATTCTTTATTATGTTACTTTTTATTTTGAGAGATATCCATAATATTTAGGTGAGATTTATTTTGGAATAATAACTATTTTTTATAATAAAAAAATCTCCCAACTCTTTTCATTTATAGTTTTTAAAAAAAAAATTTCTTATATCAACACACCTATGAAACTATATAATTTTATAGAAAAAACATAATCTAAATTATATTTATTTTAATTAATAAATAAAAGCATATGCTATTTATACTATTAAAAAATTAAAAAAAGAAGATAATTGTATATTATTTGAAGAAATTTAGAAAAATATTTTAGTTTTCAATATTAAAAGATTAAAAAAAAATCAAATTAATTTATGAATTTATTAAAATATTTTGTTTATTTATCTCTCATTATCTTTTTAAGATATAAATATGCTACTAAATAACCTACATTTATTTATAAAAATATACAAATAAAATAAAAATAAAATAAAAGAACAGTTTAATTCTATTGATCAATTTAATTTTCAATTAACTAAATTAGATGACGTGGATAGAAAGAACAAGAACTACTAAACTTTTATTCATATAATTAAGATAGAACCACATGTAACATAAATTTAGATGTCATCATGTTTTATTAGAAAAATGCTTCTATGGCTATTAATTGGCAGGCTCTAAATCTTGTATGTCAGGGTTCTTCGCTATGGCTCTTTGCTCCCATGAAACAAACTCATCCTCCTGCCAAATCAAATTAATTAGCATCTTCAAATTTTCTAGACAAATCTATGAACTGTTAGGAAGCATGAAATTACTTTAAAAAAATAAAAATAATTAATTAATTTATGTCAACAACAAAATTATTTGGTATTTTCTCAAACTACCACAAACAAAAGGAGAACATGTGAAATTAATAGTAAAATTATTTTTCTTATTAAAACAAACAAATTTTTAGTTTGAATGATCTTTTCTTATGGTGGGAGGACAACAAAGCTTCACACATCTACACTATAGTGGCAACAATCTTTCTAAGAGCATCTACTAATTAGTGTATTCCAATATATTTTATATAAGCATTACACAAGAAGTTTATATTCCAACATATTTTATATTAGCATTGCACAAAATTATTAAACTATATAAATTTAATACAATACAATACAATAAATGTAATGCCCCCACTAGGGAACCTAGGAGAAATTACCTACCACATGTTATTAAGTAAATACAAAATATTTTTTTTTCTTAAGAGTTTACAAACAATATTGAATAACAATGCAAAAGTAAAACATAAAGTTTATATATACTCGTATACACAATTTCAACTACAGATTACAAATCTCAAGGGTTCCTTGACGTAGAATTACGTATATATAATTTAATCTATTAAGTACAATAATCATATAAATCTTCTACATAGTATACCATCTCAAGAATAAACAAAGACATTTGAACTATAAAGTATACATGATAACCCACATCCATTGCACAATTTGCAGGGTATGTAAATACATCTGGGTACAAGGTACAAATAAAGAAAGAATACCTATACAAATCTCCAAGAAAGATACAATAAGAAGAAAGAACAACAAGGATTATCCAACACTGGTATAGGGATGTCAGAGTCTCCAATGTTAAGATAATCACTATCTCCCGACCTCGTGGAAACCTGTGGTTCCACTCCCACCATTCTGAAGAGATAGCTTTAGACCCCACTTAGATAATCAATACCAAAATCGATCATAAGGTAATGCTAAGAAAGGGATCCTATAAGTTCCTATCTCAAAGGTTCAACTCAAACTCCAAGGTACACATACTAACCCAGAGGCAACCAATACATGTAGGAAACTTAAGATGAAATCAAGGAAGTGTCATCACATATGTCAACCCCTTGGAATGATCTCACTTAACTCTGACTCCCAAGTGTGAACATGTGTGGAACCTCAAATCCTCTCATGTAGACAAGAATAACTGATCATGCCAGAACTCACTACTACTACTAGATGTGCAAGCATCTTCTCCCACTCCCATCCTTAGCCTATACTAGTACTCAAGGCATGGATGAGGATTCCATTATCTTATTAATTTGTTTTAAAACCTCATTTAATGTATTATATTATTAATTATTTAAGTAACCTGCTAAGGATACCCCGGTAGCCACTTGTGGGCTTCGATGCCTCCAAAGAAAGCCAGTTCCCCTTTAACACCTAGATAACCTACCCTAAGCTCATAAATCTAAAAACATCTCATAGATCATCTTGAATCATAAAAGTGAAAACTTGATTTTAAAGTATCACATGAACACACACATAACCAATTTCCATCATAATAACATCAAAGCTTCCATAAGGTTGGGTTATAACAAAATCAAATGCCATAGATGTATGCACGACAAACAAACATAACACATTAACCCTAACCCTGCCTCTGGTAACAATCCTAAAAGGATGACATAAAATGATTGGACCTCCTAATCCGCAATTGTAAAAGGAAAAACATTTCAAAGAATTTAATAATAATAAACTAATTTGTAAACACCATTACACTAATTAATTTATTAAAAATAATCCCTAACAAAAACTATAATTACAATATTAAGTTAAATTCCAACAATAAAGAAATCAATTTATAACGTTAATAAAAATAAATTGATTCCAAAGCTTATAATTACTAAAACAACATAATTTCATCATAAAATTCTTGATTTAAAAAACAAATCTCCTTAATTATTAATCAATAAATTTTATTAATTAATAATTAAATTTATCTTCCACATTAGTCAATTACATAAACTATCAACTATTATTATAATTCCCTATTTAAATAAGATTAAATGCCAAATAATCCTATTTGCAAAATATTCAAAAAGAAAGTATTATATATATATATATATATATATATATATATATATATATATATATATATATATATATATATATATATATATATATATATATATATATATATATATATATTTTCCTATAAAATTTATCAGCGAGAAAACTAATATTTGGCCACTACCAAGAAGCAAAATCACTTGGATAATTCAATTTGATACAAACCCTAAGGTTTTCTACCCCAAAATTTATCAAACCCTAATTGATTTAAAATGTGATTTAATTACAATATTTCCTAACATACTAAGCATTAATAAAACTGATAGACTACAACTGATTGAATATCTTAAAGGAGAGATTGATGACTTCAAAAGACGGTGATTGATGATCACTGAGCTACTAAGGTATATGTGAGACATTAAATCAATTATTATATTGTCATTGATGTCAACTAGTTTTGACTATACTTATCATGATAGTTACAAACATCCGAAGAAGGAAATAATGGTGAAAGAATGAGATATCTACATGAAGATGAGATGTATGAGAAAGATATGGATATGGTATTCATTGCGTAACTTATTGATGAGTCTATGATATTATGTTAGTGATTTGATTGTATTACATAATTTTGTTATGGATTGAAGAACAAGAATATACAAGTTTATGTGTTCGGTAAATGAAGAATTCAGTATACACAAAGTTGGAATAGTGTACATCGAGCAAGTGTAGTGTATACCAACTATAGTGTTAACCAAGTTAGAAGTCACTGACACATTTTGGTATTGACCGAGTGAAAGAAATAAATGAAATACATGACTGCCGACTAAAGATGATGAGATGGACAATTATGAATGATTCCAAGGTTAAAGATAAAGTTTTTTATGATCATCAAATGATTGAAAAAATTTAAGGATGATCAAATGAAGGAGAATGAAATGTTTTACTGACACAAATGTCGAGGAAGGTTAAAGTGGAAAAATCTACGATGAAGATTAAGAGGCAAAATCTATGGCTAGAAATAAAATGGTTTATTATGTCTATAAAAGGAGATGAGATTTATTATGAATTCTGGAATGCACGTGAGAAGATTGCATTCATGCGAGCTGGTCAAACAGGTTGAAGACATAACTGAGCAATTCTACAAACAACACCGAGCATCAGAGAAAAGGAATTATCGAGTAGAATAGAGTTGAAGGATACAAATGAATTAATTGAGTTTATTGACCAGAGGTATTTTGAGCTTAGCATAGATCCGAAAATCTACAAAACAAGTTGTATAAATGAATTAGATCATTATTGTTGCATTCTAACCATTTCTACAGATAAATCTCTTAACCGATTGAAACTTAACAACCTTTTTATTTCAATATTATATTCAATGAATATTGATTGTTTTCTTGTTGACCCCATAGTGAATGTTTGGTCATAGAGAACTATTAGTTATAAACCCTCTAACTAGGTCACACCTCACAGTGTGTTATTGTAACCTTTAATAGGGTTGGCTCTTAACCAAGCTCACTTCAGAAGAGTGAAATTATTTTGGGTTACTGGTCCCAAGTGGTTTTTCCCCTAACAGGGTTTCCACGTTAAAAATCAAAGTGATATATGTGTATGAATGTGGTGAATTGTTATTTTACTTTACACATTACTATTGTTAGAAATCTAATATCGAAAGTGAGAAACTGGGGGGGGGGGGGTGAATTAGATATCTTCAATCTTTTATACTTCAACACTAATTCCACATCCATACCATAAACATGAATTTCAATACTGAAATAGATCTAACATTATAACTTCAACCATCAAATGAAACACATAACACAAAGATTTTGGTTACCTAGAAACCCTTGAAAGGTAAAATTGGGGTCAGGATGACACCCACAAATCTTCACTACTACAGTATAAAGTGTGTCTATTAGGGCTACAATGTTTGATCACTTCTGATGACCTACCCTATGAGGGTTCTGACCTATTAAGATCTTACAGATTTATACAATCTACCTTGATTAAATGATTTGAATCTTACAACTAAGTAAACACTCAGTGAAGAGATTAATGAAAGCCTGTTAGGGCTACTCTATAAAGAGATTTACCTTGATTCACCTACTAAAATGTATCAGTACTTGATCCTTCAATTTTCACTATAGATGTCAATTACAGATCTCCTCTTTCCAATACTTATCTGATCTCAAAATCAAATGTAGCTCTATTTTGTCCTTCACCACTTTTCTCAGCCACTCTACCTGATCTCTATATTTGATAATCAAAAGACTTCTTTGTTCTGCATATATGAGATCTCCTCTATTCTCATTCCTTGCATACCTCATTTTAGTGTTTAGATCTCACCTTATATAAATATCTTATAAGGCTCCTAGATCAAGATCAACGATCTAGATTTATTACTTATGCTGCTTAAGTATTCCCTTTTTCTGATAGGTTACATGGATTACATAGGGATTAGTGATTAGAAATACAAGGTGTAATCAACTCCTTGATTCCCTCAATAATTATTAAATCTTGCATAGAAGTCAGCCAAAATGGTTTACCTTGGTGTTTGTGCCATAACAAACACATATGTCAAAACTGGCTTGCTCGACATATGAAGTCTTTGATGCTCGGTAATTATTGTCCTTCATATACTGGTGCTCAACACTGAATCTTCTATACAACTTGGCATAAACTTCTCAGAGACTACTGAAGTACTCGGTGACCTCTGACTTTCTTGGCAATAACTACTTCTTGGTAACTATATAGAATACAAGTCTAAACATAACTCAGCCTTTACAAGATGTCTCGGTCGTAGTGATGACCAGCCAACATTTCCTAGAAAATGACTAAGTGTTAGATACTAATAGACAACAAAACTTAGGGATCAACAATCTCCCCCTTTGACATTAGTGGAAAAAAAACTTTGTCATGACTTTTACAATACAAAATAGTACTTAGTAGTTTGAGTACTCCCCCTAAGACTTTGACTTGGTCTTCTCAAAGACTAGACTATATATACATGACTTTTTACATACAATGAATATATTTTCATTACACTATAGTATGTCATACCTTTCTATATCACTTATTCAATGATCATTATATATGTATTCCTCACTGTATCATAACTGATCTTACTATTTCCCCCTTGTGTTACTCATGTCATGGCATTTCCCCTTTTTTTTTGTCACTTGAAGTTGCTGGGGTGTAGGGGTAAGAAAGTACTTATCCAAAAATAGTTTGTGGAGCTGCATTATCATTGCTAAGGCATTGTTCCATCCGAACCTTACAGATTCCAAAACCTGTATCTTGATTTCTAGTTGGGCAGCTAGATCAACCAAACTCTCAACAATAGAGAGATGTGGATCTCTCCATGCTAACTCCTTTACCAACACCAATTATTTTTGCATAGCCTCCAAATGAGGTGTTAACATTGTCTATATGGAGATTAGTTTGGCTCTTATTCTCCCATTATTAGCCATCAACTTGGCTAATCTCCCTTGTGCATGAAGTAACTATGTGAAATGAATGGAGTTGGAACTTGCATCCATGCTTAGTGAATGACTAGTAGACTTCAAGTCTAGTTGAAATTTATCAATCAAATCTCGATTATCCTTAGTGAAAGTTTCTACATTACAAATTTTTTTATATAAAGAATGAACATTCTACACAACTTCTTCTAAATTATTCACTAAGGTAGAAAGTTCTACCTATTTTATTGTTATCTCAGTTGAGACCCTTTCAAGTACCTTTGTCTCAAACTTTCTTTCTAACCACTGCATAAGCTTTTCACTGGCTTCACTATCATCATTATTCACCTTCTTAACAATATGAACTAATTGTTCCAAAATAGGTGAGGTCTCATTCACATCATCCATTTCAAAGGATTCAACAAATATTCCTTTTATTTCATGCAATACCTATTTCTGCTGATGTTCTCTCCTTAAATATTCTTTCTTGATTTTCTTCTTCAAGAGATCTTGCAAAATTTTTATTTTCTCATATGTCAAGTTATCAGTGTCCCACTTTGGAATCACTATAACTTCATCAAGTTTTACTCATGTGGCAGAAGACTTCTCCTTTTTCTTATGTGATTTCTTCTTTAGTGTGGTTCCACTCGGTAACTGTATGAAGGCTTGTATAGCCTCTTGCTCCTTAGGCTTTGGATGCTCCTTAGTTGTTTCCTCCTCAATATTCTTCTCTTACTCCTCATGAGATCTTATGACAACTGTTGCAAATTTTTTTGCTTGTTCTTTTAAGTTCTCTCTTTTATCTATATTGTCTTCCTCATCAGGTGCATTTTCTTTACTAATTTTCAGCTTGTCCTGTTCCTTGGCACTGGAAATCTGTGTAGTCTTCTATTCAACTGTGACCATGTGGGAGATTGTAGGTTCAATGTCAACAATTTAAATACCCTCAATCCTTTTATAGTCACGTACCTATATGAGAACTGGATTGGTACTCGGTAGAGAGTGATTTGAGGCTGCCTCGACAAGTATTTGGCTCTTTATTTCTTCCTCAGTCAATGCATTTTTATTAACTTGTGTGTCTTCTGGTATGTCCTCATTAGTGATCACATCCTATGATACACTCACTTCTATCATCTTTCTTTCCTCTTTCTCAAGGTTCTGAGGCTCATTAATGTCTTCTTTGTTATCCAATTCCACTTGGTTGGATGTTCCTTCGCCTTGTGGTGCACTCTTATCAATTAATAGTCCAAAAATGATTTTCTAAAATCTTTTTCTTTTCTCAATAGCTTCATCAACCTTCTACTTCAAAATGGAATAGGTCTTGAGCTTAGGTACAAACCTATTTCTGTATTGCTCCATATAGGCCTTTATTTGCTTTGGTGATAAATTAGGCATGATCTGAGCTAAAGTGCCTTCCCTTATCTAGTTTTATGTCATGATAGCATATTTCCATTTTTGATCAATTCTATTATAGAGTTCTTCAGGGATGAGATTCACAATCTATACAGGTGTCATCTTAAATATGCATGGCATTTCTAGCATAGCCTCTTCAAATGTTTCTTTGTCATAATTACTTAATTTTTCAAATTTAATAAGCTTGAAACTTGCTAATCCTATAGTGCTTTTGATATTGTGGTATATTTCATCCACACTCATTGGATGTCTATGTGATGCCATTCTCAACTTTGTATTATCATTTGTGTTTTTCTTTTCTTCATCATCATCATCCTTCTCCAATACTAATTTCCTTCTCGACTTCTTCTTAGGATGACTCAACACAACCATAGTTTGCACTGGTTACTATAGACTTAAAAACTGATGCCCAACATCAATTATGCAATCTTACTCTTTTCTAAAATCTATCCTAATGCATCTTAATTCATGTAGATATGGACTTTAATATATCAAATGTGAGGAACTAATGTAAAATATAACATTAGAAAATTTAGTTCCTCACATATCTTCTTTGCTTAGTTATAAGTAGTGTCATCACTTCGTCCATTGGATTGGGTGACCTCAGGTTCACTGGATCCACTACTACTTTCTTCCTCTTTCTTTCTCCATGTCTTGTTCATTTGATCCCTCATTTGTTCAATAGTCTCATTGCTTTTGAATTGTTCATTACTTGGTGCTTGTGCTCTACAATCTCTTTTTATGTGACCAATCTTGTGGCATTTGTAACAGACCAAGCTTCCACTCATCCAACTCTTATATTTACCTCTAAAATGTGTCTTCACATATTTTTCTCCAATATGACCATACTCTCAACAACAATGAAAACTATACCTTGTATTGTAGTCCCAATTGAGTGTGTTACCTTTCCTTGGTGCATTACTCTACTTATTAGATGCCCACTTATGTTTTGCATTGGATCTACATTCTTGAGCTCTATGACCATATTTATGATAGTTGTAACAATGTCCTTGAAATCTACATGTAGTAGGTGGATTACTAATCTTTGACCTGTATTCATGTGCTTGATGTCCACACTTCTTACATTTAAAACAATTTGCATTAAATTTTGATTTAGGATTAGACATACCATTTTTGCTTGTACAAATATTTGTTGTGTGTCCTAGCTTTCCATAATGATGGCATGTATGTTTTTTGTTCTTTGACTTTGCATTCCTCTATTCTCCATTCTTTGATGATTCTCCTTATTTAGTGGATGATAGGTTCTCATCATGTCCAAGTCCAAAAGTGTCACCAGATCTTCTTGGTGACCTCAAAAGTTCTTCAAAGTATTTCACAAATTCATTTGGCTCATTCATCCTTTCATTTAGTTCCTTTTCAGATCTCAATTCATTCTTTAGTTGGCTATTCTATAATCTTAGATTTGTGATTTCCATATCTTTTCTTCTCAACTCTTGATTAGAAAGTAATAGTTGATTTACCATGTCCAATTGATTATTTTTCGGTGGTACAGGAGCACACCTAGGCTAACCTCCATTGTTTAGATGTTTTGGCTTGTATCGAACATTGGCCAAGTTAGATTGATAGTTGAGTTGTGTGTTAAGTTTTAGACCTTAGAAGGTCATTGCTATTGTGGGCTAGGTGAGTTAGTCATTAGGACTAAGGTCACCAAAATAGCCATTGTTAGTAGTTTTTAATTTCTTAGTGTTAGAAGCTCAAAGGTTGGATTAGAGTCTTAAATGTATTCTAAACACATAATGATGTTGGGAAGATGCCATGAGGCCATTTAATGAGTTGGTTCCTCAAAATATAGGAGGTAGAGGTCCTAAGAGTTAGGAAGATGGCATAGTGAAAAAGATGACAAAAAGTTGTTAGAAGTTGTCATGACAACATTTGCAATAATGGAAAATGTTGCATGCAACTTGGTTACCTTGGATCCCCTAAAGAATAGGAAGAGGGAGATCGGCCAAAAAGCCCTAAAACATGGAAATGGCATCTAATGTGAAGGTAAGTCTTGAATCTCAAGATCATTCATGCATTGTAACAGTTTGTGAATATTGAATAGAGCTCTGCAATTCTATTTTGGGAGGAACCCGAGCTATTTGATGTGACAATGACATGTAATGGATTGAAAGTCTTGATTTAGTGATTTTTTAGTGTTCTTTAGATAGTTATAAGAGTTTTTCATTCAATAGTCAAGTTGTTTTGAGATAGTTTAAGGCCCTGTATAAATTGTTTTTGGTTTAGTAGTTCTCTTGGTCCTGTCCTGACCAGTCAGTCATTTCATGGGTCCCCCATGAAATCTAACCATGGGAATCTCCTAAGGGTGGATGGATATGTTAGAGGAGTCATCAATCTATATATATTTAGGATTAGGAATTATGAAGTTATGGATAGCTATTTTTAGTACCAATCCCTAGGCGAGCTAGGAGAGCCCAGTTAGAGGTTTGAAGGAAAAGAATTGAAGATTTCTTGAAGGGTATGAAAGTATAGTATGGGGAAAGTACAATTATAGGTGTGACATATTATAATCATGTTATATTAAAAGATTTGTGAACCCACCAATCCATTTGGTCGAGGTTAGAACAAGAAACCAGTGATGTCCTAGGAAATAGGTCTTTTAGCCCTATTAGTCCTAGTTTGTAGGAAGGCAGTGTAAAAAGGCCATCAAGCTCCAAAACCTTCAGAATCTTTAGTAAAAGCCAAAAGGGTATCCAAATCCCTAATTTTTTTGGTAGGTCAATTGGGGAGTTTTGGAGAGAAGTGACAAAAGGCCTTTGCAAAAGGCTACAAGAAAATAGGCCTAATTAGGTCTCCTAATGGTGAATCCTTGAACCCGATAAGGATAGGCTTGAAGATCCTTATAAATGGATCAATATGGAAAAGATATGAATTTCAATGAAGCATTAGACATCACTGCAATGAATTTCAAGAATGGTGAGTAGTTGGCACTTAGAGCTTTATAAGTGTAGGTGAAGAATTGAACTAACTAAAGGGTGTTAGTCTTTCAAGGTGTAGCACAAGGTGTAGAAATCTTGGAGAAGAGTTGGAATAGGCCTTAGTTAATCATCTAAGCCTAATCAGGACCTATACGAGATTAGGTTCCTAGAAGAAGACAAGAAATTTCTTCTTAAGCAAGGTGTGCAAGCAAACCTTGGAACACTCACAACATATTGGTATCAGAGCTTGAATTGATCAGGCATGTGGTTGATGTTTCAGCCTACTAAATCAGTGGGAGAAAATACACCAGTTGGATTAGTAGAAGATAAAACCATGGTGACTAACGTTGAGTTAGCCAAGAAATTTGAGGAACAAGAAGAGGATAATCAGTTGTTAAGAGAAAGATTTTCCCAAATGAAGCAGCTCTTGGGTGAAGTCCAAGACAAAGTTGATAAGGTCAAAGACAAAATTGATCAAAAAGAAGAGAAAGAAGCAAGGGAAAAGGAATTAGATTTGGAGGAGGAAGCTCCAACTTCTGACCCTATTCTTCTTAAAGAACACTTCTTAAAAGCACTAAAGGCTTTGAGTGGAAAAGCTTTGGAGGGTGTGCCACTATTCAGTGGACAAATGGATCCAGATTTAGTTTTGGATTGGATAGATAGCATTGAGAATCATTTTGAATGTGATGGTTTCTTAGAGGCACAAAAAATTTGTGGTGGCCAAGTCTAGGCTAAGAGGTTCAACTTTTACTTGGTGGAAGTTTGTGCAAACTGAAAGAGAAAAGGATGGAAAGGGTCCTACAGTTACATAGAAGGGCATGGTAACTAAAGTGAAACAGACCTACCTTCCTGATGACTATGAAGTTCAACTACATAGGAGGAGGCACAATCTTAGACAAAAAGATCTAGATGTTCAAGCATACACTGAGGAATTTCAAAAGCTATCCTTAAGATCAAAGGTAGTTGAAGATGAAAGCATCAAGCTTGCTAGGTATTTGAATGGGCTCAACTGGTCTATTCAAGAGGAAATGATTCTTGTGAACTTCAAAACCATTCACCAATTCTATCAAATGGCCTTTAAGATAGAAGAGAAGGGCAAGAGAAAACAAGAGAAAACCTCCAAAGGTAGGGGTAAGGAATAAGATAATAGAGGACAAAGAGGTGGCTATGGTGGAAGGAGTTCTGAATCAAGGACTCAAGGAGACATAAAATTTAGTGAGCAGTAGGAAGGAAGCTCTAGTAGAGGTGGTAGAGGAAGGATTTATAACTCTAGCTTTAGAGGAAGAAGTAGTGGACAAGGAGGAAGAGGCAATTACTTTGCCAATATGAAATTCTACCATTGCAATCAAATGGGACACCCTGCCTATAGGTGTCCAGAGAAGGGTAGTTATTCTCAAGGAGGTGATAAGAGAACTAATATAGTTCATGAAGACACTAATGCAACAGAGAAGCATGCTGAGGTACCATTGAATTCAGAGGAAGGAGAGAACCTCATGATGAGGAGAACTTTGATCAAGGAGCCGGTGAAGGAAGAGCCAAGCCAAAGGAGGTCTTTGTTTAGGATAAAGTGAAAGATGATGGGGAAAGTATGTAGAGTCATCATAGACTCAAGGTCTACTAAAAAAATTGTGTCAGAGGAAGTAGTCAGTAAGCTAAAGTTGACAAGGATACCCCACACCAATCCTTACAAGGTCACATGGCTCAATAAAGGCCAACATGTGTTAGTGAATGAACAAGCATGGGTGGAGTTCTCAATTGGAAGGTACAAAGATGAAGTTTTGTGTGATGTATTACCTATGGATGCATGTCATTTTATCCTAGGTAGACCATGGAAATTTGATCGCCAAGCCATACATGATGGAGGAAAGAATTCCTATTCTTTCAAGAAGGACAATGTGACTTTTAAAATTCAGTCACTGTTAGAGGATGCATAGGTGAAGACAACAGGTCCAAATGTGCTCATGGTTGGTGAAAATGAGTTCTTAGAAGCCATGGAAGAGAGTGAAGGAGTTGGCTTTGCATTGGTGCTAAGACCAAGAGAGATAGATGAAGGCAAGGTGACTAAAAAGATAGAGTTACCACAGGAGTTGCAAAGCATGTTGCAGACTTACCAAGGTATAGTAAGTGATGGATAACCATCAACTTTACCCTTAAAAGATCCAGAAGTCATAGGATAGACCTTATTCCAGGAGCTACCCTTCCTAACAAGGCAGCTTATAAGATGACCCCTCAACAAAATGAGGAGATTGCTAGACAAATACAAGAACTCCTAAACCAAGGTCTCATTAGAAAGAACATTAGTCCATGTGCCATACCCACTTTCCTTGCACCTAATAAAGGAGGAACTTAGAGGCTTTGTACTAATTCAAGGGCTATTAATAGGATAACTATAAGGTATAGGTTCCCTATCCCTAGGATTGAAGACCTAATGTATTGTCTAGGTGAAGCTAAGTACTATAGCAAGATAGACTTGAAGAGTGGCTATCACCAAATAAGAATACATGAAGGAGATGAGTGGAAAAACTCCTTCAAAACCAATGAAGGTTTGTATGAATGGTTTGTCATTCCATTTGGATTATCCAATGGCCCCTCCACATTCATGAGGCTCATGAATGAAGTCCTCAAAGACTACACAAGAAAGTTTGTAGTAGTATATATTGATGATATACTGATTTATAACAAGACAAGAGGAGAGCATTTAGAACATCTTGAGACTATTTTCAAGAAGCTACATGAGGAGAAGTTGATGATCAACTTGGAGAAGTGTGAGTTCATCAAAATACAGCTAGTGTACCTTGGATTTGTTCTATCACATGGAAATCTGAAAATGGATGTTAGCGAGGTAGAAGCCATCATAAATTGGCCTCCTCCAAGGACAACAATAGAGGTAAGAAGTTTTCATGGTCTTGCTCAATACTATAGGAAATTCATAAGGTAATTTAGTACAATTTTTTCTCCTATGTTGAACACCATTAAAGGAGGTATGAAGACTAAGTTTGTATGGAATGAGCATGCTAACAAGAGCTTTGAGTTGCTAAAGGAAAAGATAGCTACCCAACCTGTTTTAGTCTTGCCAAGCTTTGAGAATTTTTTCACCATTGAGTGTGATGCTAGCAATGTGGCTATTGGAGCTGTTTTAAGCCAAGAGGGTAGACAGGTGGCTTTTCATTCAAAAAATTTAAGTGAAGCCAAGATAAGTACTCTTCTTATGACCTTGAGATGTATGCATTGGTTCAAGCTTTAAGGAAATGGATGCACTATTTGCTTCCCAAGGAGTTCATAGTGTATTCAGACAACCAAGCACTTAGTTTCCTAAATTCACAAGAGAAATTGAGTCAAAAGAACATGAAGTGGGTTCAATACCTAAAATCTTACACCTTTAATATCAATCACAAGAAAGGAGTACTCAATAAAGTGGCAAATGCATTGTCTAGAAGAACTCTCACTATCCAAGAGATTCAGTTGAAGAGCATGGGGATAGACCACTTCAAAGATCTATATGCTGATGATGAATATTTTGCAGACATTTATAAGGTATGTGCTGAATACAAGAATCATTTTCATAGTAAATATGCTGAGTATACTTTGCAAAGTGATCTCTTGTTTAAAGGGAATCAATTATGTGTTCCTAGAGGCTCTATTAAAGAGAATTTGATACAAGAAAAGCATAATGGTTCTTTGAGTGGTCACTTTGGGATCACTAAGACTCAAGAACTTGTTCAAAGGTTCTATTATTGGACAAGGATGAATCTTGATGTTAGGAGGTATGTGGAAAGTTGTATAGTATGTCAAAAGGCCAAGTGCACTTCCTCAAATGCAAGCCTTTATCAACCACTACCTATTCCTACTAGGCCATGGGAATGCTTGAGTATGGATTTTGTAGTTGGGTTACCCAAGACAAAACAAGGTATGGATAGTGTGTATGTAGTTATGGACAGATTTAGCAAGATGGCTCACTTTGTGCCATGTAAGACAACTAATGATGCCAGCCAAATAGCATCTCTTTTCTTCAAAGAGATAGTAAGAATTCATGGGTTACCTATCAACATTGTGTCAGACAAAGACACCAAGTTCATGAATCACTTTTGGAAGACTCTTTGGTAGAGATTGGGCACTAATTTATCTTTTGGATCAGCCTACCATCCCCAAACTGATGGTTAGACCGAGGTTGTCAATAGAAGCCTTAGAAATCTACTAAAGTTCTTGACCAAGGAGTATGGTCAACAATGGGATCAGTTAATTGGGCAAGCTGAATATGCCTACAATAACATTATAAATAGATCAACAGGGAAGAGTCCCTTTGAAATAGTCTATGGTTTACATCCTAGAGGAGTCTATCAGTTAAGATATTTGAAGGATGAAGTGAAGGGAAGTGGATATGCTGATGACTTTGCATATGCAATGCAGGAGATCCATGATACAGTCAGGAAGACCTTGACAAAGAACACCATGAAGCATAAGACCAAGGTGGATGAGAGTAGAAGAGAAGTTCAATTTAATGTGGGAGACTTGGTCATGGTGCATCTCAACAAGTCTAGACTTCAAAAGTGAGTCCCTCACAAGTTGTAGATGAGAAGGATAGGTCCTTGTCATATCTTGGCTAAGTTTGGTAATAATGCATTCAAAGTGGAGCTATCAGAAGACAGTGGACTGTCCCCTATCTTTAACATTGTAGACCTAGTTCCTTATAAGGGAACACCACCTGATTTAGATCATATTCTCAGTGAAGTGATCAGAGATGTGGAAGATCTCAACCTACCTACTCCTACAGTCAAAGGAGTTGATAGTATACTGGATACTAGAGTCTATAAGAAGACTAGAACCAAGGAGTAAAAAGAACATCTGATAAAGAAGCATGGTCAAATTGATGCTAATGAAGTATGGGTGAAGGAATCATATTTCAAGAAGATGGGAATTGATCCAAGCTTACTCAATCCAAGGGTGGATTGAACTTTATGTTTTGGGGAGGATGGTGCAGGAGCACACCTAGGCTAACCTCCCTTGTTTAGATGTTTTGGCTTGTATCAAACATTGGCCAAGTCAGATTGATAGTTGAGTTGTGTGTTAAGTTTTAGACCTTAGAAGGTCATTGATATTGTGGGCTAGGTGAGTTAGTCATTAGGACTAAGGTCACCAAAATAGCCATTGTTAGTAGTTTTTTATTTCTTAGTGTTAGAAGCTCAAAGGTTGGATTAGAGTCTTAAATGTGTTATAAACACATAATGATGTTGGGAAGATGCCATGAGGCCATTTAATGATTTGGTTCCTCAAAATATAGGAGGTAGAGGTCCTAAGAGTTATGAAGATGGCATAGTGACAAAGATGCCAAAAAGTTGTTAGAAGTTGTCATGACAACATTTGCAATAATGGAAAATGTTGCATGCAACTCGGTTACCTTGGATCCCCTAAAGAATAGGAAGTGGGAGATCAGCCAATAGGCCCTAAAAACATGGAAATGGCATCTAATGTGAAGGTAAGGCTTGAATTTTGAGATCATTCATGCATTGTAACATTTTGTGAATATTGAATAGAGCTCTGCAATTCTGTTTTAGGAGGAACCCAAGCTATTTGATGTGATAGTGACATGTAATGGATTGAAAGTCTTGATTTAGTGATTGTTTAGTGTTCTTTAGATAGTTATAAGAGTTTTTAATTTAGTAGTCAAGTTGTTTTGAGATATTTTAAGGCCATGTATAAATTGTTTTTGGTTTAGTAGTTCTCCTGGTCCTGTCCTAACCAGTCAGTCATTTCATGGCTCCCCCATAAAATCTAACCATGGGAATCTCCTAAGGGTAGATGGATATGTTAGGGGAGTCATCATTTTGTATATATTTGGGATTAGGAGTTATGAAGTTATGGAGAGCTATTTTTAGTACCAATCCCTAGGCAAGCTAGGAGAGCCCGGTTAGAGGTTTGAAGGCAAAGAATTGAAGATTTCTTGCAGGGTATGAAAGTATAGTACAAGGAAAGTATAGTTCTAGGTGTGAAATGTTAGAATCATGCTATATTAAAAGATTTGTGAACCCACCAATCCATTTGATCAAGGTTAGAACAAGAAACCAGTGAGGTCCTAGGAAATAGGTCTTTTAGTCCTATTAGTCCTAGTTTGTAGGAAGGAAGTGTACGGAGGCCATCAGGATCCAAAACCTTTAGAATCTTTAGTAAAATCCAAAAGGGTATCCAAATCCCTAAATTTTTTTCAGGTCAATTGGGGAGTTTTGGATAGAAGTGACAAAAGGCCTCTGCAAAAGGCTACAAGAAAATAGGCCTAATTAGGTCTCCTAATGGTGAATCCTTGAACCCAATAAGGATAGGCTTGAAGATCCTTCTAAATGGATCAATATGGAAAATATATGAATGTCAATGAATCATTAGACATCCCTACAATGAATTTAAAGAATGGTGAGCAATTGGCACTTAGATCTTTCTAAGTGTAGGTGAAGAATTGAACTAACTAAAGGGTGTTAGTCTATCAAGGTGTAGCACAAGGTGTAGAACTCTTGGAGAAGAGTTGGAGTAGGCCTTAGTTAATCATCTAAGTCTAATCAGGACCTAGAGGAGATTAGGTTCTTAGAAGAAGACAAGAAAGTTCTTCCTAAGAAAGGTGTGCAAGCAAACCTTGGAACACTCACATTAGTCGGCCTCTTCATATCACATGTCCTTTCATCAAGTCTTATAGATATTTGTCTTTTGTCTTCTTCTACCATTGTCTTGTCTTCTTCATCTTTCTTTTTCTGTTCAACTATTTCACATAGTCTTACTGATTGAATTTCCTATTATCTCTTTAGACTTCTGACATCTTCATTCAGTATGTTGTTTCTTTCTAATAGATCTTCTATACCTGCATCACTGTTAGTGGAATTTCCATTTTCAAATAGAACTTTAGTGTCCTCTTCTTGATATTGTGTGTTATTCAGTTGAATTTCCAATTCTTTCCTTTTGCTTAAGGATTTCTTTAATTCTCCTCTGGCTACTTCAAGCTGGTGTAATGCAAGATGGATGCCAATCTTCTGATTCTCTATGATCTTTCCCAACTTATAGACCTCTATCTCCAAGACCTTAATTCTCAAGTGATTAGACTTCTTTTAAGATACCCACAACTCTGATACCAATTTTTGGAAATCTAATATGGGAAGTGAGATACTGAGAGGGGGGGGGGTGAATCAAATATCTTCAATCTTCTATACTTTAACACTAATTCCACATACATACCATAAACATGAATTTCAATACTGAAATAGATCTGACATTATAACTTCAACCATCAAATGAAACACATAACACAAGTATTTTGTTTATCGAGAAACCCTTGAAAGGTAAAACTAGTGTGGGGATGACACCCAAAAATATTCACTACTGTAGTATAAAGTGTTCATTTTAGGGACACAATGTTTGATCACTTCAGATGATCTACCCTGTGAGGGGTCTACCTTATTAAGGCTTACAGACCTATACAATCTACCTTGATTAAAGGATTTGAAACTTACAACAAAGTAAGCACTCAGTTAAGAGATTAATGAAATCCTGTTAGGACTACTATGTAATGAGATTTTCCCTAATTCACCTGCTAAAATGTATCAATACCTAATCCTTCAGTTTGCACTATAGATGCTGATTACAAATCTGCTCTTTCCAATACTTATCTGATCTCAAAATCAAATGTAGCTTTGTTCTGTCCTTCACTATTTTTCTCGGTCACTCTGCCTAATCTTTGCATCTGTAATAAAAAAAGTTCTCTATTCTGCATACATGAGATCTCCTCTATTCTCCTTTCTTGCATACCTCATTTTAGGGTTTAAATCTCACTTTGTATAAATATCTTATCAGGCTCCTAGATCAAGATCAACAATCTATATTTATTACTTATGCCGCTTAAGCATTCCCTTTTTATGATAGGTTACATGACTTACATAGGGATTAGTGATTAGAAATACAAGGCGTAATCAACTCCTTGATTCCCTCAACAATTATTAAATCTCACATAGAAGTCAGACAAAATGGTTTACCTTGGTGTTTGTGCCATAACAAACACACATGTCAAAACTGGCTTGCTTGACATATGAAGTCTCTGATGCTTGACAATTATTGTCCCTCATATACTAGTGCTCGACACTGACTCTTCTATACAACTCGACATAAACTGCTCGACAACTACTGAAGTACTCAGTGACCTCTGACTTGCTCGACAGTAATTACTACTCAGTAACTATATAGAATACAAGTCTAAACATAACTCAGCCTTTACAAGATGGCTCAGTCGTAGTGATGACCAACCAACATTGCCTAGAAAATGACTAAGTGTTAGACACTAATAGACAACAAAACTTAGGGATAAAAAACTATAACTAGATTGATTGATATATACACTAGTTAATTTATTGATATTCATTAGATGAACAAAAATACACATTTAAAGTTTTATAGAGTTGATCAAATTGTTTCAAATTGTTTTTTAATATATCATGGAGTATTTGGGACTGTAGGATAATTGGACTTAATTAATTCACTACCCCTCTCAGTTATCTAACAAAAACAAGATCTCAAAAGCTTAGTAACCAGAAATCCAACATGATAAGAAAATCAACAAAATATATAACCCAGATCTAACAGGGATGAAGAAAACAACCTTTCTGAAATAAAAGAAATTAATCTATGAGGGTTTTCAAACCCTACTTCAAACCAACAACTGAAAGAAATCACAAAGAAGACCATAAAATCCCTGAAAATTTCCCAAGCTTTCACAAAAATCCTTCAATTCAATCCTTCCATCCAAAATCTATAAAAATCTATATCTCGAATAATGGCCAAATCCTCCTCATAAAGAAAAAAGAATCTGGAATTTGAACTCAACCATGCAAACCCAAAACTCAACTCAACAAAAATTTTTCACATCAATCTCTCTTTTGCATAATTTCATCAATTTTATAATTAGTAACTTAATGTACTTTTCTATTTCTTGTTTATATCAATTCACTTAACTAATAAAAATTACTTTATTCTTTTAATTTATTTAAATTGAATGTGCAAATAATTGTATATCAATTTTAACTAAAAGAATATTATTTTAATCACTGCATTATTGTTTTATCCAATTTACCTTAAATTTGGCTTTAATAATTAATTAAATCAATAAATCAATAAATGTATTTACTTAATTTTCATTAATTAAATACCCTCATAATTAATTTTCTATAATCAATAAGATTTAATTATTTAAACCACATAATTAATCTTTGTAAATCATTTACTCATTTCACAACAATCACACTAACCAACCAAAGATCGCAAAGACCAACTGAACCTAATAAGCAACGATAATCATGCTCAAGGGAAAGGCTTGTGAATTCATGTCTCCTAGATGAATTCAAAAAGGTAAAATATCATAAACTTGTCCACTATTTTAGGACAATAAAATGGCTTAGGTTGGGATTTAAACATGAATGTTATCTCCCCTCTCCTACCATTGAAGCATTGTGATAGGGCACACTCATCTTGAAAATTCAAGGAAGGTGATGACCGATACCTGCAGACCTTCATAAAAGATAAGCATATATATATAGATACAGATATAGATATACATATACATATACATATACACATACATATATACATAAAGATACATACATACATACATACATATATATATATATATATATATATATATATATATATATATATATATATATATATATATATACACACACATACATACACACACACACACACACATAACAAGCAATGGACGGGATCGAGACATCATGTAGATCCTACAAGCAAGTAACTATGACTCTGTCTCTCAACCACAACAAATAGAAAGGTAAAACATACATGATAGCCATACACATGCAAGTATGGGGTAAGTAAAATCATGAATATAAATAAGATTTTAAACATATAAATAATCATCATCAAAGTAAACATCATATAACTACAAACATATGATATCTCAAAACTATCTAATATCAAATCACCATGTAATGTCATACATCTCATAATAAGACTAAAATAATCAACACACACATGAAAGTGGCCTAAAAGATATTGACAATATAAAACTGAAAAAAATAAAAATGGGTGGGTACTACATCCACATCCCCTAAAATTAGGCTTGACTATAGAAGCCTATAAATGAATAGGGATATAAATACTATAATATTGATGCATCCTCCCAAGTTGTTGATGACTCATCAATAGGGTCTCTTTGGACCCTTACCTTCTTGATGGTATGATCCCTAAGGGTTAACTCTCACTGCTAAAGTATGCAAACAAGCTACAAAGCCAACTACCTGTCCTCTACCTGCAAAGAATTTCATTCAAGAACATGTGCAATATCTGGTATATACTGTCTAAGCACTGAAATATGGAAAACATTATGAACTCGAGATAAGCTAGGAAGTAAAGCAAGACAGTAAGAAACTAGTCCTATCCTCTCAAGAATCTCAAATGGGCTAACAAAATGAGGTACCAACTTAGAAAACTTTCCATACCATATCAGAATCTTCTATGGACAAACTCTTAGAAATACCTTAACACCAACTAAAACCCACCTTTCCACTCTATGAGCATTTGCATACTTCTTCAGCCTCTCCTAAGCTGTGGTCACATGCTGACAGATGCGCTCCACCAGCTGCTCCATGTCTCAAAGCATCTCAACACCTAACATAGTACAATCCTATAGCCTATCCCAACTCAAAAGTGTGCAATAAGGAAGACCATACAAAGCCTAAAAAGGTGGCATACCAATTGAACTATGATAGTCATTATTGTAGGAAAACTCAACCAAATATAAATAGTCCTCCCAGTGAGTCTGTCTATTAATGACATACATCATTAACATCACCTGATTAACCTACTTTGTCTAACCATTGGTCTCAGGGTGATATGCCAAACTAAAATTTAGTTTTGCTCTGAGATCATGCTACAAAAAAGTCCATAATGAAGATGTGATTACTAGATCCCTATTTGATATAATCTTGTGGGGAATACCATGTAATCTCATAATATCCTCCATAAAGACTCTAGCTACTAAAATTGTTGTATAGGATTCTCTCATAGGAGAAAAATGTACCACTTTGGTAAATCAATCAATAGTGACTATGATGGTATCATGTATGCAAGGAGTCATTGGAAAACTTACGATGAAATCCATCAATATGATATCCCACTTCCATGATGGAACAAGATTAGATGATGGTGGTCTTCCTTAACCCTCTGACACTCTAGACATCTTGCCACAAAATCAGTTATGTCATGTTTCATACCAAACTAGTAATATAGGTTTTAAAGGTCTGCATACATCTTCTTGACACCTGGATGTGCCAAGTAAGGTGAATAACAAGCCTCAGATAAAATCAAGGTACAAAGATCATCTGATGGAGGTACATATATCTGGCTCTTATAACGCAAAATACTATATGACTCTAAAAAATAACCTAAAAAACTTCCTTCCAAAGGTCTCCCTGACAAAATCTTAGCACTCACTTCCTTGTACCAAGTATCTATAGGAAGTGCCTGGAGTATACGACTCCTAAAATCTACACCAAGAGTAAAAAATGATATCTCATACCTCTTGTGACTCAAGGCATCAGATACCACATTTTCCTTACCTTGGATGTACTTGACCTCAAAGTCATACTCAAAAAGAAACTCTATCCATCTCCTCTTCCTAGCATTCAGATTAGGCTGGGTAAAGATATACTACAAACTACGGTGATCACTATGAAGCTCAAATCAATGTCCCAATAGAAAATGTCTCCATCAAAATAATGCATGAACCACTTCTACTAACTCAAGGTCATGTGTAGGATAGTTTAATTTTTACTCCTTGAGTTTTCAAGATTCATAAGCAATCACATGTCCTTCCTGCATAAGGACCACTCCTAAACCTTCCAAAGAAGCATCAACACACACCATGAAATCACCCATTGGGTCAGGTATTGCTAGAATAAGTGCACTAGTCAGAAACTTATTAAGGTTTTGAAAATCCTCTTCACACTTCTATGTAAAAACATACTTCTTCCATTTTCATTGAAGAGAAGTAATTTGATATGAAACTCTAGATAAGTATTTAACAAACCTATGATAATATCTCGCCAAGCCCATGAAACTATGAACTTAGAATACATTGGTGGAAGTTGGCCAATCTACTATAGCTTGAATCTTGGAAGAATATATTGAAATACCCATACCTATGATTACATTCCCCAAGTAATAAAATTCAGACTGAAATAAGTCACACTTTGTGACATTGGCATACAACTGATTGTCACTAAGACACTGCAAAAACCAATCGTAGATTTTCCTCATGCTCCTCTATGGATTTATAATATATCAATATATCATCTAAGAAGATGAGAAAAAATGGTCAAGGAAAGAATGAAATACTCCATTAATTAGGTACATGAAAATTGTTGGAGCATTTTCAAACTAAAAGGGACTACTGTGAACTCATATTGTCCATAGCGAATGCAAAATGTAGTTTTGTGAATATCTGCATCTTGGATGCGTAACTGATGGTATCCTAGTTTTAGATTTTTTGAGAATAACTTGGATTCTTTTAACTGATCAAAGAGATCATCGATCCTTGGAAAAGGGTACATTTTATTTATCATTAGCTTTTTCAACTGTCTATAGTTGATACACAGTCATAAAGATCTGATGCAGGAGCATCTTGGGTCTTTAAGCAATCTTGCATCAAACAAAAATATTTCCTGATTTTGTACCTGTTTGCTGTTGTTTTCTTTATAATTGTTGTATTTTTTGGTTTCATAGTGTGTGAATCTTACATGATGTTGAGGACCTATTTTGGAACCTTCTCCTATGAGCACATAAGTTTGGATGGACTGTTTCAAAGTTACAGTTGTTTTCCTTGCCGTCGGAATCATGTTTTCCTGCAGTTTTGGTGCTGATTTTTCATAGTAGAGATCTTGATCCATAAGGAATCAGCCTTTTCTATCTTAAGTAATTTTATAGGACCTAAAGTAATATCATTTCCCAAGAGAGAAAACCCTAACTCATTATGAGTAAAAAGTTATGCCCATTTTTCTCGGGGACCTATTTCCTGCCAGTTTTCGGGTGAAACGTGTGGTGTTTCTCCTTGCGATGTTCCATGTGATAAAATGGAACCTTGCACCCTTAAAGGAATGTTATTGGGTCATGTGAGGACCTAAATACAAAGGCACATCAATTTATTTTCATTCTAGCATTAGTTTTGGTTTAAATCTTCCAGACTGGACCTATATTGTAATTAAATGCCTGACTGGCCGACTTGTGTCTTAGCTGGCTATATAAAGAGTCAAGATTGATGTAGTAGGACAATAAAGGAGATCCAAGAGGGATAATTATCAAGATATATCATTGGAGACAAAGATAGGATGCAAGCTGTGATTCTGATTTCATAATTCTCATTGTATAAGGCCGAAACCCGGATTGCCTCACAGCCGGGCATGTTGAAAGAAATAATATAATTCTCTATTGTTTCTGCCAGTTGATTGTCTCATATCCATTGTGATTTCATTTCTTTCATGTGATATTATATTTATTCCATTTTTTAACTCTAAGAAAGGCTTGTTGTTGATTCAAGTGGACTCAATTCTGCTTGTATCTACCCTGCCCCTGCGTCAAGATCCATCTTTCTTCTTAATGAAGAGTACAGTTGATCCCTATGGAGAAATTCTTGGTGGAATACTACCCTTAACCAAAATATCCTCTAATTGGAGCTTAAGCTTACTCAATTCCTTTGTGGTCATCCGGTAAGGAGCCCTAGATATAGGTTGTACTCCTTGAACAAGATCAATGCAAAAATCTATATCACACTTTGGTGGCATATCCAAAATCTCACTAGGAAAGACATCAGTGAATTCTTGAAGAGTGGGATGATCAAGAGTTTTTTCCTTAGTTTTAACTTCATCTAGCTCATTCATAGTTATAGAAAATACCTGACAACCCTTTCGCATGTTTTTGTTGAGTTGCATAGTGTAAATCATACGAAGAGATATAATATGTTGAATTCCCACAATCTCACAATCCTTGCTAATATAATCCTTACATTTGACTATCTTTTTTGTACAATCAATGTTGGCTCCATGAGAACCTAGCCAATCCATCCCAAGGAAAATATTAGATGATCCCAAAGGGATCACACAAAAATCAATAGAGGTAATGAATTTTCACAGATTAAACTCACATTTATGCAATAGAGAGTTTGTTGATATCCTTTCCCCAAAGTATTACTCTACTTTCCAACCAAAGTCTTTCTTTACTACCACTAGCCCACATTTCTCTACTACAAAAGGAAATATAAAAGAATTTGTAGCTCCTGAATAAATTAAGAAAGAAAGAGAAATACCTAGATAGTAGAACCCAAAGTTTCTACCACAGTTCCCTGGTGTGCTTCTTGATAATGATCCATTGCTGCAAATATTCTATGAGATCTACCAATATCCCCTACTATAGGATCTAAAGTTGTAGGTCTCTCTTATGAAAACTTGTAATGCCCAAGTTTTACACACTAGACTGGATGTCACACAACCTATTTATTCTACTCCAAAATTAACTATGCAATTTTTTTAAACAAAAACTCAATAATCATGCACTACATTATTTAAGTAATGGATTAGGAATCTCTTTGCTTGATCATTTAATTAATATCCAGAATTACAAGTAGAGTTAATTAAAATGCCAAATAAAAAACATGATGTGTGTTTACATACCTGAGTTACTCTTTCTTGTTTCTAAATTTTCTTCTCCTTATTTTTAGTGCTAGTACCTACATACAAGACTTCACAACTAGAGACATAATATAAGACCCATTGAAAGTTAGATACATAATCATAAAGGTAAATCATCATCTATATATTGACTAGGTGAATCATGAGGTAGTTACAAATGTATTGGTTAAAGGGTAGAAGTACACATGACATCAAGAAAGAGTAAACCAAACTTATTTTTAATCTATAAAATAAAAGACAAGTCCTAAGGGCCAAACCTAAGTCTCGGGGGATCATCATTAATGACCTTGCCTACGTCAAGCATAGAGACTTCGTAGTTCGATTTTAAATTTGAAACTAATATTTTAAATAATGGTCTAAGTGGGTGCACACCCTCTCCAGGTTATGGTCCTCTAGATTGCTAGCCTTGTTAGATGCCACCTACATAGGTGAAAGAGGGGTGAAGTTTCTTAGTTTAGTTGGTAATTGACCTTGTTTTTCATCAATTCAGGTAGAATAATATTCCGTCATTTCTAGTCTTACTACATCCAATATTGTAATGTACTTCTTAATCAAATGAGGATTTAAATTTGTAGTTATTCATATCTATGGACGCCCTACCTTTTGTGCTTGCTAATATTTCCTATACCCTTAAATATATCCCACAAGACTATTTTAGGTTTCTATAAAGAATTCAATTATTTTTAGCATAGTAATGACCTTCCCAAAAATCTCAAAGGTGTCATTATAACCATAAGATCACATACTTAGTGAATATAAGAAGGGTAGAACATGTGCAAACCTTGCAACTATTTAGTGATATAAATTAGGCTATTAAAACAAAAGAATAAGAATAAGAATCAATGACCAAACAATTATGATGATAATATATGAAGCCAGTAGATGTTATAGAAAAATTGGAACCAATAAATAAAAATCAACTATTCATCCTATAACTCCATTACAATAATCAACTTATAACATAATGCTATAATTTAAGCAACCATTTATGTTCTTACTTGAATAATATTGACAATCTCATTATTCACTAATCAATACAATTAGTTTATAGTAGCTAAAGAAAATGATTGACATAAGTGAAATGTTGTTTTGTTTTGTTTTTGTCACAAAATTATCTAAGAACATCAAAAATCTCTTCCATGTCATTTTAAGCACGTCTATGTATCAACTTTTAAAACTATGTATTTTTTATTTAAAACAACTACATAAACAAATATATATATATATATATATATATATATATATATATATTCTCTATTTTCTCAAAGTTATTTCCATATATGGATATTTTAACAAGAGTCATTTCAATCAATAAGGATAATACGATTTACATGAAACTATGACAAAATAGATCCTTGAATTTATTATAATAAAATTATAACAACCATATAAAGATATGGTAACACAATAAATAAATTTGGCAATACTATAACGATAGCAATAATTATATGAGGACAACTATGAAGAGAAACTTCTTGAATAACATTTAATTGCATTTTCTACAATAAAAATAAGATTTTGTCTCCTCCAATTATAATATATCATGAAAGTATACCATAGCAACAATATTTATATGAGCTCAACATAAAGATAATAATTATACCTCAGCAATATTATAACAGCAACCAACAATATAGATGGTAAGTAAATTTTAAAATACTCTACCAACAACACTCACAAAACTAAAAGTATTACAATTAATTTTAAAATGCTATACCAACAACACTCACAACTCTGAAAGTATTATAAATAAATTTTAAAAGGCTCTTCCAACAGCACTCATAAATCTGAAAGTATTCTAAATAAATTTTAAAATGCTCTTCCAGCAGCACTCACAAATCTGAAAGTATTATAAATAAATTTTAAAATGCTAGAGTAGTAAACCATTACCATTTTAATTTATCAGTAGTCAATTAACAATTTCAAACTACCATATTTGAGAGATATAACTAATCAAATCTAGTAACAAAGAGTAGTGTATGCCTTTCAAATGGCTGTTGAAAAAGGCTTAGAAACTTCCCAGCAAATGTAACTGGCAATTGTGAAGTCGGAAGCACAACAAATAAAAAAAATGTTCCGCTTGACTGATTGCCTCAAGGAAGTGTATTCTTCTTACGACATCCTCCCAGCCGGCAAATGCATCTGTTCTAGTGAATGCTGAAGAAATCAGTTTCATTAAAAGGGCTTTCATTAGTTTTCCGGCAACTACAAATGAAAATCACCAAGATAAATTGTTTGCCTATGTCCTCTCGTCTTGGTCAAAAATAGAAGTTTTTGGAATCAACTCAAGAGATGTCATCTCAGAAGCAAACAAAATGAACTATTCCATCTCAGGACAAATATTTTATTATCAAATCCATGATCTGTAAATTGTTAACCTTCCCAAGACAAAAATAAATAAAAATCAGCTATCTACTAATAAGCAACGTAGCAATACACACATACTTTAGAGTCTTCCTGATTTTAGAGAAAAATCCTCTGAAATAAAAATAAAACATCCTCTATATTCAAGAGATTGCAGAGGAAAAGCAATCAAACTTTTCTCTAAGCATAAATCCAAGGGGAAACCATGTTTTATAAGTTAAGGTCCTTCCGCATCACAAAACTTAGTCCTGTAAAAGTAAAAAATGTTAGCGAGGCACACACGAGTAAGAGAATTCAAACAACATTTTAGTCAAATCCTTTTCTAACACGAAAACATAACACCTCTTAATATATGCCCTGCTATGAATACTAAACAATAATGAAAAAAGATGCATACCCACCAGCAAATTCTGGGTTGAATGTGTTAATAAAATGGGTAGTGTTTCATTTTCTCACAAAGCATAACCAAAGCTGAATATCCAAGTGTCGGCCAAGGATCTTAGCCACAGAGAACTTCAAGTCACAAGCCGAGATACAAGTAAAGGCATGAGTAAGGGTTTTTTTAACAATTCGTCTTCCCCCCCATTTCCCAATGTGTATTGCATGAATCAAGAATTAGTGCCAAGTTGGAGTCCGATGATAGTAAAGGAATTAAGTGACAATTAATATTGCAGAGTACTCCCAGCCAGGCCTCGAAAACTGCCAGTGCCACCGCATATGCTGAGAGAGCCATATTTCAAATTAAGTTGTGAATTGTAATCCCGATGGTCATGATGCCTTAGTTTAAATTTTGTAATAATTTAAACTTAGGTCTTTATAGCCTTAAGTTTAAATCTTATATGTGGGCTAGATTTTTTTTGGAGATTAAATTTATCTCAATTTTTGTAATGTGTGTTGATAATATCTTTTAAAGATATATATTTAAAAATTATCAACACTAGGGTATAGTTGGAGTTTGACTTTAAGAAAAGAAACACATCTAAATTATTTGTTTGAAATCCTTCTCTACATCTTTCAAATGCATAATAACAAATTAGTCCTCTTTCTATATATATTTAAAAGAAAGGGACTCTCTATCAACATAATAAGTACCCCTTTAAATACTATTTAAAGAATAGTCATACAATATGCATAAGATACATTTTTAAAAAAAAGTTAAAATAGTATAATTAGGATCAACTATTCTATTGCATTTAATAAATTTATCAACCAACACATCATATAGTATCTCTCAAACTTCCATTTTAAAACAAACATATATTCATCTTTAGATATCTTCTAATGGGAAAGAACTTAAGAAAATATTTCTCTCAATTTATCTTTAAGAACATCAAAGATTGTTATCCTAAAATTATCTTATATACTCAATCAAAGTCATTAGTACAACCCAACAACATAGCCATGCAACACTAAATTACTCACATTCAACATATCATTGAAACTATCAAATATAGTATAGGTTCAATAGTAAAGTAATCCATACGAAAGATGCCAAGCTACAATTCATCATAATTATTGGTTAAAAATTTGTAGATATAATTGTAGAAATGTTAAAGGAGATTGAACCATAAATAAATTTATCCAAGGAAAAAGTTCATTAGTTTCATCATTAGAATTATTGTATTATTCAAAATTAACAAGCATGTATTCAAATAACTCAATGTATTATATAGCGATAATAAAATTACCAATGGTTAGATTGATAAACATGTAATAAGGTTGAAGTACTTACCTCCTCACCATGAGGATTTTTTTGCACCATTCACTTCTACACATTCTAAGATCATATCCCTCAGGAAACCTCAAAACATAAGGTATAAGTGTTGATCTGCAGGTGGGGCCTCACATCCTCCTCCCCTAAGATTAAACTTCCTCCTAGAAGTTAGTAAAGAGGTAAATGCCTACACTTGGGAACATCTATAAAGTGAGCATGTCAAGCTTCTCCCTTGGTATACAATGTATAAATTTGTATTTTACCATCTAACATATCATTATAAAAATAAGTATCCACAAGGGAATTTTCCACAATCAAGAGCAATACAACATTCGTCTTATGTTTTCCTATCTATGAGGTATGAAATTGAAATCACCCTGACAATGTAACTCATATTTTCTTACAACATAAAGATATAGTTACACTAAATATGGTTTTACTCACAATAATTATGTTCTCTTCTCCTTCCCCCCTATATAAAAAAAACAACACACTTAATAACCAAATGCCATAAAGAAAATTTTAGGGGTGCCACTTGTTATAAACCTTGTCATTAATAAAATGATACACATCCATCACCTCAAATCCATCATACTTAAGTATCCAATTAACTTTCTATTTAATTACTATTCTCTATCAATTTTTTTTAACATATGTATATCAGAAAGAGACATATCCCTCTGATAGATAACTACAACAAAGATTACTTGAATTCACAACACAAGACTGACACAAAATGGGATGAGGATGACTAGTGTCCAAAATTTCCATTAGGTCCTCCCCGAGGAACCTATATTTAAAGAAAATATATCGTATGATCTAGGGGAAATGGATTGTAACCGTCCCATACCGGTCTCATTTACCCCTACATAACAATTCCCCAGGCCATCTACTCCCCCCATACAACCTGTCAGGGACCCATCATGAGTATGACAGTCTATACATGTCACATCACAATACACAAGCTAGCAGTAACAAACATTCATTAAAGCCTTGAACTAGAAAACTTAAGTTTAAATCAAATAAATAATCAAAAGATAAAAATGACGATAAAATTTTAACAGCGGCCACAAGGAATAATTCAAAATTTTCAATGATAAATCATAATAACCAGTCCTTGAGGCAAAAGGGACAATCTTATAAAGCATTTAATCAAAAACTTAAATAAATTCAAGACTTCTAGCTCCAATAATTCAAGATCAAATAAATAATCAGAATAAAAATCTAGTATCATATAAGCTTTTACAACACAATCACTTTGTGACTTCAATCAGGTCACCTAAGGGGAAGGAGGGGAATAAGGTGGTCTCAACCACACTGAGCTCATAAATAAATCTCAATATCATCATATCCAAGTCTCACACAACCTGAGACAATCATATAGTAAATGTATCATCAATGATAGCTCCACTCATTCTTCAAGGGTACACTTAGGTCCATCCTCACCCATGGGTACACATATCAAGGAATAGGTTTGCACTATGAACCAATGAATGTGGATCTACATGTGGGGGAGTCAATAGGGACTAACATCCACCAGAGTCTTACACTCAATGAAGGGCCTCTATCTCCCAACATGGCATGCATCTCATATAGAAGAAATAATCTACTATGGAGCTATGACCAATACAATATTTGATTGTAAGAATCCAATGTGGTCCTCTATCTCTCAACCCCTGATTACATGGTGTACCTCACACATAGCCTACGTTATGGGGCTACTACCAACATAACATAATACACAAAAATGACTAGTAGTATTCTTTTCCCAACATGAATACTTCACCACCATACCACGTTACAATAGCACATTCATAACTTTTTTTAGACATACACAACTTTCATGAAGGGCGCACTTAAGTGGATCTTCTATGGCATCCACCTCTCCCTTATCCAAGTTGGATGGAATATATATCACCCACTTGGGATACAACACATTTACTGGTCTCAAGAATCAAGACTAAATGGTTACATGCACAACACAATGCTCACAACCACATATATGAACAAAACAACATTTAACTCCCAACCAAGGCTTCACAAATGGATTTCTATAATCCATTGAAATAGGGTGAAGGTGGGCTTTTCCAAAGAGGAGAATGCCATACCAATACAAAAAAATTTGTCATTTCCATTCTCAAATACAAGATTTACAACATGGCTTCATGGAGCCCATACCCCATGAATTTTTCCCTCTTCTCCAAGAGAAGAGACTCTCACTATAATGGAGAGCCCAATTAACCCCTTCACCCAAGGCCACTACTTCCCTTCCCAAAAGGGTGAGTGATGCCTTCAACTCCCATGGACAACACTCCCAAGGAAAAAGAAACAAGAATTATTCAAAATCCAATTGCATCCCAACCCAACACAACAATAACAAGATTTACACACATATATATGCACTCTTGTAGCTCAACAAGGTTACTTTTCATAAAAGGAAGTTCATATCAAATTTGTTTTATATTTTTTTGTTTAATGATTCACATGATTTTTATCTTGCATGAATTAAAGTAACATAAATTACATTGTGATTTTAATTTGTGATACAGAGTGATTGAGCCCAAAAGATCCCAAAGTAAAAACCTAGGCTCTGATACCAAATGTAATGCCCAACTTTTACACACTAGACTGGATGTCACACAACCTATTTATTCTACCCCAAAATTAACTACTTTGCAAATATTTTTTTTTTAAACTCAATAATCATACACTACATTATTTAAGTAATGGATTAGGAATCTCTTTGCTTGATCATTTAATTAATATCCAGAATTACAATAAATCTACTTCAAAGAAGTACAGTTAATTAAAATGTCAAATAAAAAACATGATGTGCATTTGCATACCTAAGTTACTCTTTCTTGTTTCTAAATTTTCTTCTCCTAATTTTTAGTGCCAGTACCTACATACAAGACTTCACAACTAGAGACATAATATAAGACCCATTGAAAGTTAGATACATAATCATAAAGGTAAATCATCATCTATATATTGACTAGGTGAATCATGAGGTAGTTACAAATGTATTAGTTAAAGGGTAGAAGTACATGTGACATCAAGAAAGAGTAAACCAAACTTATTTTTAATCTATAAAATAAAAGACAAGTCCTAAGGGCCAAACCTAAGTCTCAGGGGCTCATCATTAATGGTCTTTCCTACGTCAAGCACAGAGGCTTCGTAGTTCAGTTTTAACTTTGAAACTAATATTTTAAAGAATGGTCTAAGTGGGTGCACACCCTCTCCAGGTTCTGGTCCTCTAGATTGTTAGCCTTGTCAGACGCCACCCACATAGGTGAAAGAGGGGTGAAGTTTCTTAGTTTAATTGGTAATTGACCTTGTTTTTCATCAATTTGGGTAGAATAATATTCCATCATTTCTAGTCTTACTACATCCAATATTGTAATGTACTTCTTAATCAAATGAGGATTTACATTTATAGTTATTCATATCTATCGACACCCTACCTTTTGTGCTTGCTAATATTTCCTATACCCTTAAATATATCCCACAAGACTATTTTAGGTTTCTATAAAGAATTCAATTATTTTGAGCATAGTAATGACCTTCCCAAAAATCTCAAAGGTGTCATTATAACCATAAGATCACATACTTAGTGAATATAAGAAGGGTAGAACATGTGCAAACCTTGCAACTATTTAGTGATATAAATTAGGCTATTAAAACAAAATAATAAGAATAAGAATCAATGACCAAACAATTATGATGATAATATATGAAGCCAACAGATGTTATAGAAAAATTGAAACCAATAAATAAAAATCAACTATTCATCCTATAAATCCATTACAATAATCAACTTATAACATAATGCTATAATTTAAGCAACCATTTATGTTCTTACTTGAATAATATTGACAATCTCATTATTCACTAATCAATACAATTAGTTTATAGTAGCTAAAGAAAATAATTGACATAAGTGAAATGTTGTTTTGTTTTGTTTTTGTCACAAAATTATCTAAGAACATCAAAAAACTCTTCCATGTCATTTTAAGCACATGTCTATGTATCAACTTTTAAAACTATGTATTTTTTATTTAAAACAACTACATAAACAAAAATATATATCTATATATTTTTTTCTCTATTTTCTCAAAGTTATTTCCATATATGGATATTTTAACAAGAGTCATTTCAATCAATAAGGATAATACGATTTATATGAAACTATGACAAAATAGATCCTTGAATTTATTATAATAAAATTATAACAATCATATAAAGATATGGTAACACAATAAATAAATTTGGCAATACTATAACGATAACAATAATTATATGAGGACAGCTATGAAGATAAACTTCTTGAATAACATTTAATTGCATTTTCTACAATAAAAATAAGATTTTGTCTCCAATTATAATGTATCATGAAAGTATACCATAGCAACAATATTTATATCATCTCAACATAAAGATAATAATTATACCTCAGCAATATTATAACAGCAACTAGCAATATAGATGGTAAGTAAATTTTAAAATACTATACCAATAGCACTCACAAATCTGAAAGTATTATAATTAATTTTAAAAAGCTATACCAACAACACTCACAACTCTGAAAGTATTATAAATAAATTTTAACAGCACTCATAAATCTGAAAGTATTATAAATAAATTTTAAAATGCTCTTCCAGTAGCACTCACAAATCTGAAAGTATTATAAATAAATTTTAAAACTCTCTTCCAACAGCACTCACAAATCTGAAACTATTATAAATAAATTTTAAAATGCTCTTCCAACAGTACTCACAAATCTGAAACTATTATAAATTAATTTTAAAATGCTCTTCTAGGAGCACTCACAAATCTGAAAATATTATAAATAAATTTTAAAATGCTCTTCCAACAACACTCACAAATCTGAAAGTATTATAAATAAATTTTAAAACGCTCTTTCCAACAACACTCACAAATCTGAAAGTATTATAAATAAATTTTAAAATGCTAGAGTAATAAACCATTACCATTTTAATTTATCAGTAGTCAATTAACAATTTCAAACTACCATATTTGAGAGATATAGAAAATCAAATCCAATAACAAAGAGTAGTGCATACCTTTCAAATGGCTGTTGAAAAAGGCTTAGAAACTTCCCAGCAAATGTAACTGGCAGTTGTGAAGTCGGAAGCACAACAAATTAAAAAAAAAAATTGCTTGACTGATTGCCTCAAGGAAGTGTAGAAACTTCCCAACTGACAAATGCATCTATTCTAGTGAATGCTGAAGAAATTAGTTTCATTAAAAGGGCTTTCATTAGTTTTCCAGCAACTGCAAATGAAAATCACCAAGACAAATTGTTTGCCTGTGTCCTCTCGTCTTGGGTAAAAATAGAAGCTTTTAAAATCAGCTCAAGAGATGTCATCTCAAAAGCAAACAAAATGAACTATTCCATCTCAGGACAAATGTTTTATTATCAAGTCCATGATCTGTAAATTGTTAACCTTCCCAAGAAAAAAATAAATAAAAATCAGTTGTCTACTAATAAGCAACGTATTAATACACACATACTTTAGAGTCCTCCTGATTTTAGAGCAAAATCCTTTGAAACAAAAATAAAACATCCTCAATATTCAAGGGATTGCAGAGGAAAAGCAATCAAACTTTTCTCTAAGCAGAAATCCAAGGGCAAACCATGTTTTATAAGTTGAGGTCCTTCCCCATCACAACAACTAGTCCTCCAAAACTACAAAATGTTAGTGAGGCACACACGAGTAAGAGAATTCAAACAACATTTCAGTCAAATCCTTTTCTAACATGAAAATATAACACCTCTTAATATATGTCCTGCTATGAATACTAAACAATAATGAAAAAAGATGCATACCCACCAGCAAATTCTGGGTTGAATGTGTTAATAAAATGGGTAGTGTTTCATTTGCTCACATAGCATAACCAAAGCTGAATATCTAAGTGTCGGCCAAGGATCTTAGCCACGAAGAACTTCAAGTTACAAGCTGAGATACAAGTAAAGGCATGAGTAAGGGTTTTACAATCCGTCTTTCCCCCCCCCCATTTCCCAATGTGTATTGCATGAATCAAGAATTAGTGCCAAGTTGGAGTCCGATGATAGTAAAAGGAATTAAGTGACAATTAATATTGCAGAGTACTCCCAGCCAGGCCTCAAAAACTGCCAGTGCCACCGCATATGCTGAGAGAGCCATATTTCAAATTAAGTTGTGAATTGTAATCCCGATGGTCATGATGCCTTAGTTTAAATTTTGTAATAATTTAAACTTAGGTCTTTATAGGCTTAATATTAAATCTTATATGTGGGCTGGATTTTTTTGGAGATTAAGTTTATTTGTAATGTGTGTTGATAATATCTTTTAAAGAGATATATTTAAAAATTATCAACATTAGGGTATAGTTGGAGTTTGACTTTAAGAAAAGAAACACATCTAAATTATTTGTTTGAAATCCTTCTCTATATATTTCAAATGCATAATAAAAAATTAGTCCTCTTTCTATATATATTTAAAAGAAAAGGACTCTCTATCAACATAATAAGTACCCCTTTAAATACTATTTAAAGAATAGTCATACAATATGCATAAGATACATATTTTTTTTAAAAGTTAAAATAGTATAATTAAGATCAACTATTCTATTGCATTTAGTAAATTTATCAACCAACACATCATATAGTATCTCTCAAACTTCCATTTTAAAACAAACATATATTCATCTTTAGATATCTTCTAATGGGAAAAAACTTAAGAAAATATTGCTCTCAATTTATCTTTAAGAACATCAAAGATTGTTATCCTAAAATTATCCTATATACTCAATCAAAGTCATTAGTACAACCCAACAACATAGCCATGCAACACTAAATTAATCACATTCAATATATCATTGAAACTATCAAATATAGTATAGGTTCAATAGTAAAGTAATCCATACGAGAGATGCCAAGCTACAATTCATCATAATTATTGGTTAAAAATTGTAGATATAATTGTAGAAATGTTAAAGGAGATTGAACCATAAATAAATTTATCCAAGGCAAAAGTTCATTAGTTTCATCATTAGAATTATTGTATTATTCAAAATTAACAAGCACGTATTCAAACAGCTCAATGTATTATATAGCGATAATAAAATTACCAATGGTTAGATTGATAGACATGTAATAAGGTTGAAGTACTTACCTCCTCATCATGAGGCTTGTTTTGCACCATTCACATCTGCAAATTCTAAGATCATATCCCTCAGGAAACCTCAAAACATAAGGTATAAGTGTTGATCTGCAGGTGGGGCCTCACAAAACTACGATGCACACTAAGGGAAATTTATTGCAATGTGACCATATTGTTCATATGAAAAATAACCATTGCCTCTATCATGACCTCTCCTAGTGGAGGGTGAAATAGAATACTAAAAACTACCCATGTTAGTGAGTTAATGTGTTCTCTATGTAGGTTGGATGGTCTGGTTGCACCTGTTGCGCAAACAATTACTAAAGTTCTTAGATTGAGGACCCCCACTATGCTAGAGGGTTTGTTCCCTTCTGCTGTTGATTACAATAGTAGGGAGGATGTTTCCTAAAGTTCCCCGCACCTTGGGTATGATTCCCTTTATAGCCTAAAGGTGTAGGAAAACCAATCTTAACTCCCACCTATCCACCACGCCCTAAAGAAAAATTTTCCTCCACCAAGGTATCCTTAATAACCCGTCCTTGAGAGTCTTAGGTTCGAGAACCTTAACTCCACCGATGATCAAACCATTAAGCCCCCTGATGAAGTACTGCAACATACATGATGACTTAGCACTAAATCCTACATATGGCTTGAGCTCAAAGAAAGTACACTCATAATCTTGGATAGTCATAGATAATTGGCACAAATTGTGAAACTCATATGCATGCTACCACTACCACTGATTAGGTAAGAATAATTCTCATAAGTTCTCAAGAAAAATATCTCAAGTGATAGTATCCATGGTAAGTTCTAGTTTATTCTCCTCAATCTTCCACCAAGAAGATGCAAAAACTTTGAGTTGCATAACAACACATCTTTCCCTAACATTACTGTCGAATTGTTTCATGGAAAAACATCGATCTAATGCAATGATCCAAGTCTCTACCTCGAAACCAGTACCAAGACCATTAAAAGGAGGAGGTCATGATCTTAGAAGGTCTCTCATATGATTTTAATTTATGACTCCTTGAACAAGGGTAGTGTCCCTTCCTCTTGTACTCTTGTATCTCTATCTCTCCTCACTATCATAATGGTGTGATGCTTCCTATTCAGACCTTTCTTGCACAGGTAGACATTCTAGAACATTCTATAGAATCTACCTAGTATTAAGCTCTCCTAAATCACCATGATGTTCACCACTTATATATCTTCCCTATTCTCCTCAACTCTATGACTCACAGGAGGGATAGGAAGCTTGCTCCTTCCACATCGTCTACCATGGCATCCACTATAGCCTCTAGAAATGGATCTAGTCTCAGTGACCATCTTTCCTACAACATTCAAACAAGAAGAACAATGTTTAAATAAATCTTAAATAAGACGTGAAGTAATTGTAAAGAAACAATATGAAATACAAGAGTGTTATATGTCTAAGTTTCTATTTCATGTTATAACTATTAGATATCTAATGGGCGTACAAAATTCTCATAGTTTCCTATGTAGAAATATGAACTCTAATACAAAGTGTTATGCCCCACCAGGGAACCCAAGAGAAATTACCTAACGCATGTTAATAAGTTTATAGAATAATTTTTTTCTTAAGAGTTTAAAAACAATATTGAATAACAAAGTGGAAGTAAAACATAAAGTTCATATATATTCATATATATACAATTTCAACTACAGATTAAAAATCTCAAGGGTTCCTTGATGTAGAATTATGTATATACAATTTAATTTATTAAGTACAATAATCATATAAATATTATAGTACACCATCTCAAGAATAAATAAATACATCTAAACTATAAAGTATCATACTTCTAATTTGTACTCCTTGAGTTTCCAAGATTCATAATCAATCACATGTCCTTCCTGCATAAGGACCACTCCTAAACCTTCCAAAGAAGCATCAACACACACCATGAAATCACCCATTGGGTCAGGTATTGCTAGAATAGGTGCACTAGTCAGAAACTTATTAAGGTTTTGAAAATCCTCTTCACACTTCTATGTAAAAACATACTTCTTCCATTTTCATTGAAGAGAAGTAATTTGATATGAAACTCTAGATAAGTCTTTAACAAACCTATGATAATATCTTGCCAAGCCCATGAAACTATGAACTTAGAGTACATTGGTGGAAGTTGGCCAATCTACTATAGCCTGAATCTTGGAAGAATATATTGAAATACCCTTACCTATGATTACATGCCCCAAGTACTAAAATTCAAACTAAAATAAGTCACACTTTGTCACATTGGCATACAATTGATTGTCACTAAGACACTAAAAAAACCAATCATAGATTTTCCTCATGATCCTCTATGGATTTATAATATATCAATATATCATCTAAGAAGATGAGAACAAATGGTCAAGGAAAGAATGAAATACTCCTTTAATTAGGTACATGAAAATTGTTGGAGCATTTTTCAAACCAAAAGGGACTACTGTGAACTCATAATGTCCATAGCGAATGCATAATGTTGTTTTGTGAATATCTTCATCTTGGATGCGTAACTGATGGTATCCTGGTTTTAGATTTTTTGAGAATAACTTGGCTTCTTTTATCTGATCAAAGAGATCATCAATCTTTGGCAAAGGGTACCTTTTATTGATCATTACCTTGTTCAACTATCTATAGTTGATACACAATCGTAAAGATCCATCTTTCTTCTTAATGAAGAGTACAGTTGATTCATATGGAGAAATGCTTGGCGGAATACTACCCTTAACCAAAATATCCTCTAATTGGAGCTTAAGCTTACCCGATTCCTTTTTGGTCATCCGATAAGGAGCTCTAGCTATAGGTTGTACTCCTTGAACAAGATCAATGCAAAAATCTCTATCACACTTTGGTGGCATATCCGAAATTGCACTAGGAAAGACATTAGTGAATTCTTGAAGAGTGGGATGATCAAGAGTTCTTTCATTAGTTTTAACTTCATCCAGCTCATTCATAGTTATAGAAAATACCTGACAACCCTTTCACAGGTTTTTGTTGAGTTGCATAGTGTAAATCAGATGAAGAGATATAATATGTTGAATTCCCACAATCTCACAATCCTTGCTAATATAATCCTTACATTTGATTATCTTTTGTCTATAATCAATGTTGGCTCCATGAGAACCTAGCCAATCCATCCCAAGGAAAATATTAGATGATCCCAAAGGGATCACACAAAAATCAACTGAGGTAACGAGTTTTCACAGATTAAACTCACATTTATTTACTAGAGATTTTTTTGATATCCTTTCCCCAAAGTATAACTCTACTTTCCAACCAAAGTCTTTATTTATTGCCACTAGCCCACATTTCTTTACTACAAAACGCTACTACATTTGACCTCATTTTTCTACCAAAATTTTTGACCATCAATTAAAAAGGTTTAGGTTGGTTGGATTATAGAAGGAAAAATTCCTTTTTTTTTTAATCCATGCTCATGTTAGTCAAAATTTCGACCAACACAGGCATAACTTTAAAAAGAAAAAAGATTTCATATCTCATTTCATTGTTTGGTTTTAACTTGGAGTGCACAAAGGAGATAGATCCTACGATTGTTTGAATTGTTATTTGGTGAGAGTAAAAGGAGGACCACCTACCTACGAGGGTTGCCACTATGATTTGGTGTAAAAGGAGGACCGCTTGCCTGCGAGGGTTGCCACTGTGATTTGGTGTAAAAGGAGGACCACCTATAAGGATTTCCTTACTTTGCATTTGTCTAGCATTGTTTTATTGGTTACCTACTTAGGGCCCATGAGAAATGTGCTAGGGCATCATGTATTTGGTATTTGCTGGCATGTTTTTTTATCATTGTTTATATACATTTGATTCAGAGATGATCTTGCAAAGATGAACTTGCAAAACCCTAAATTTCTAAATCACCGCATCATGTTACACTGTAAATATACTAGTGTTAGGTTTATGATTGTAAGGTTCAAAGAGGAAATATTTAAAACAAGATTGAGAAAACTATGTTTTTTACATTTTTTTTACTGGTATTTGTTTTCTGCTGGCTTCATGTGGATTGGAATGTCAAATCTAACTCCATAGGAAGTCTACCTGGAGTCATAGCTTTCAATTGCAACCGGTCTGAGATCATTTGGTGGAGAAATCCAAAATAAATCATGTGATAGAAATCTATAGACCATTTTAGACATAAAACTAGGGCAGTTAGCTTTCTATGGACTCTTTTAGACCAGGTGTGACTGTCTACACACTATGGCTTCAAAAGTGATTAAAAAGACCCCAAATAAAAAAGCAACCATAGAATCCTTGCACTCCCAAGACTCAAAACCTTCATCAGTCTTTAATAATGTCTAAAAAATGAACAAACCTCAAAGGAATAGGCCTCAGTCCACCGAGAACCCCAAAATCCCCAAATTTAGCACTTCTAAACCCTTAATCCAAGGGTTTCTTAAATCTCCTATCTCTAATCACTTCTAGGTCCAATAGGTAGTTGTTTCACCATTAGATGATCATTATAAGATGATCCAAATCATAATCTATGTTCCTCCCTCAGACCAAATGGCTTTTGTTGTAGCATACCAAGCAAATTCATTAAGTTTCCTCTATAAATTATGGTGATCACCCAAACATTCTTCCTTATCATTACACTAATGGATAGGGAAATATAGTACATGTTAATACTCAGTCATTCCATGTGTTACAGTGGTCAAAGGTCATGGAATGACCATATTTAATTGGAAACTCACAAAACTGTCAAAGGAATGGCTGAAAACTACTATGCCAGTCAGAATTAATTGAGTAAAAATACAAATATAGACCTCACTTATGCATAGATATGGTCTAGGATCAATATCTAACTATTAAAAATGTATTGAAATGTAATAAAATGACAAAATTAAACCAAAATCACTCTAAGAACTCAAGGAAATTGCATTTGAAAGAGGTTTATTTATCAAAAACTCAGTACAGTCTATACACCAGGCCTCTTCTATCGTACAATGAAACTTTGGCATATTTGATGGACTCCTAGAAACTACCCCAACCAATCCCAATAGGTTGGATGGATTAGTTTGCACTAAAACATAACAAAATCCAATTCCCTCCATTTTCTAATAACCGTTGCATTTCAAATTTTTGAATTTGCAACATTACAAATTTGGAGTTTTTGAAACTTTTAAAGATAATGAAACCTTAAGACTTTGAAATGTGACCCAAATGAACTTATTAAGCATTATTAAAATCAAATCTAAACTATTATAAACTTGTAACACCAAATACCATCCTAGGCTCTTATTTTGGTCCTAAGGCCTATTAGGCCTTTTAAGACTTATTACATATTTGCCATTTGCATTGCATGGAATGACCTTATAGGCCATTATAGGTGCCAATACATTCCAATTGATGTCTTTAGATTTCATTAGGTGCATGGTTGTCATTATGGACTCCTGGTAGTCTTTGGGTGTTCTAGGTGCCCCTGCACCATGTTCACCACCTTTGAAAGGATTCTTGTCCCAAGAATCAGTCCTGGCATTGGATGTCTAAGTCTGAACTCATACTTTAGGAATATGGTGTCTTGACAGTTGGTTCTTTCTGCCCACTGGACATCCACATCTAAACATGGTTGTTTACTAGCTACCCTTCAATAGGACACTTGACTATACCTATTTGAACATAGTTCAAATCCCAAAAGTCTGCATTTCTAGGACTGTGTAGCATTGTCCTATTCAATCCTTTGTCCTTTTCTTCCCAAACCTTATTTTTCCTTCCTCCTCTTCCCCTCATTGAAGAACCTCCTCTATTGTTGCTATTTTGTGTTTCACTTTTCCTCTTCAATTTCTCCTCTATTCTAAGGGCCAACTGGTAACATTCCTTCACACTTCTGGGTTTAGAAGCCACAAATTCATCTTGGATGTTAAATCTTAAACCACCTAAATATCTAGAAACCTTAACAACTTCATCTTCTTCCAATCTTGACCTTATGCTTAGTTTATAGAATTCATCTTTATATCCTTTAACATCTAAATCTCTTTGTTTTAAACTTTGCATTCTTTTATGCATTTGTACATCAAAGTCTTTAAGAAGAAATTTACTTTTCAGTTTTTCTATCATCCTGTCCCAAGAGACAATCTTTGGCTTACCTCTTCTCCTTCTGTTTGCCTCCTCATGATCCCACCATAGGAGTGCATGCCCTTTGAGTTTTTTTTTTCCAATCTAACCCTTTGATCTTCTGGTACCTCTTCACCTTCAAAGTATGCAACCATTGATGCAATCCAGTCCAAAAGCTCTTCTTCTTTCAGACTTCCATCATACATAGGGATATCTCCCCTCACCTTATGTTGCTCAATCTTCATAGCCTTGAATATCTTGATTGTCCTCTGCTCTTCAGGATCTATTTGTTCCTCTTCTTCACTATCAACACCTTCATATGTTTCTCTTCTTTGATTGGATTCTAGTGCTTCAAGCTTGGCCAAAAGAGCATTGTAAGATTCCTGCAACCTTGTGTTATTCTCCTTCAACTCCTGGATCTCCCTGGCAATACATGCATTCCTTGGAGGCATTTTCACAAACAATAGTCAAACTTCTTTAGCAAAGTGTTCCTCTATCCCTCTAAGCCACCATTTGTTTTAGATAATTTAATTTTAACTTTGGTGTGTTAACAGAACTATGTTGACTTTATTTTGTAGTTTTTTAGCATGAGAGTTTGTACATTAATAGGAGTTCATAGATACTAGTGTGCCATAATTGCCCATCTATAACTAGTGAGATGCACATAACTCATGTACCTCATGATAGTGTGCTTGGATACCTTGTATACACTATTTTTCATTAGACTAGACATTATCCAAATAGTGAGTATTTATATAAAGTGCTATAACACACAGGCGGTCCTCCTTTTACACTAATTAATAATAGTGAAAACCCTCGCAGGTGGTTGGATAATGTCTAGTCTAATCCAAGCACACTAGCATGAGGTACATGAGTTATGTTCATCTCACTAGATATATATGGGCATTAATGCTTAATTGAATGATACGTTCCCATAAAAATGTGAACTCCTATTAATCTACAAACTCTTATGTTAAACAACTACAAAATAAAGTCAACATAGTTCCTTAAACACAAACAAAGTTAAAATTAAATTGTTTGAAAAAGGGTCTGTATTTTTAGTTAATTGGTTTATGTAAATCTGTTTCAACAACAGGTGATGAACATTCATATTTTCCTAAGCAGTACTTTGAGCATTCCTGCCACACATGTACTATTGTAAAAATCATCACAAGTCCATTTGTTGCAAGAGAGAGAGAGAGAGAGAGAGAGAGAGAGAGGAATGATGAGGATATTGATGCTCTGCTTACAAGCCGTTACCTTATAAAAATGAGCAAGAAACCAAAAAAGAAATGATTAGCAAAAAATGTTAATTACAATCATTTCTTTTTTGGTTTCTTGCTCATTTTTCTAAGATAACGGCTAAGCAGAGCATCAATATCCTCTTCTCTCTCTCTCTCTCTCTCTCTCTCTCTCTCTCTCTCTCTCTCTCTCTCTCTCTCTCTCTCTCCCCTACTAGTCCTTTGGCATGTATTAAACATAATCAAATTTTCAGCATATTATTATCATTCTATTTCTTTGTTGTAAACATGCCATTGGTTCAGTTTTGTAATTTTTTTTGTGTTAAATGCATTTAAAATAAAGGTCTAATATTGTAGACTGTTGATGCAGAGCCCTCTACTATCACCTTAAATAGGCCAACTCAACTTGAGGATTCAACAAGAAACTTAAATGGAATACACCAAGAAGTACCAAATGATGAATGCTCAATTGTTGTAATGGCAAAGCAATATCAGAACTGTCCATTTCTAGAACTTGATTTTTCGATAGTCCTAATGATTTTTCTTATTTCTTGAACATTGTTGACATACTTAAATAGAATACACAATACCAAATGATGAATTCTCAATTGTTGTAATGGCAAAGCAGTATCAGAACCGTCCATTTCTAGAACTTGATTTTTCTATAGTCCTAATGATTTTTCTTATTTCTTGAACATTGTTGACATACTTAAATGGAATACACAATACCAAATGATGAATGCTCAATTGTTGTAATGGCAAAGCATCAGAACCATCCATTTCTAAAATTTTGATTTTGTATAGTCTTAATTATTTTTCTATAGTACTAATGATTTTGAAAATTGTTGACAAAGAGTGTTTCTTTTTTTGATTATAGTATAAATGATTTTTCTATAGTCGTAATGATTTTTCTTATTTCTTGTCTTTTGTCCCTTTTTTATTTCCTATGTCTATGCTTTGTGACAAGATTTTTTCACCTTCTTTTGATGGTATATTTCATTCACTCTATGTGGAATACTATTTTGTTCACTATTTTATTTCAGCTTGATATTTCTTTCATTTTTCATATACACAGAGACTACACATGTTGATAAAAAAATGAGCTATTTGATTTAGGTTTAATTTTCATTATTGTAAATGGTTAATATTTCTGATGGTACTCCTTGGTGTATTCCATATAAAAATAATCATATAAAAATAATAAATGTAGTAATGATGGTGCAATGCATTATTGATATAGGCTCGATGGCTCTTGTCAATGTGCCAAACTGTCAATGTGGTGGTGGGTAGTGTGTGTTGAAGACTTCACGGACACAGAGCAACCCTGGACAATAATTTTGGTGCTGCCCAAATAGAAAAAAGGTTGCTAATGTGTATATATTTAATGTTTCTAATGTAAATACTATTCATTATATTATAAGAACTAATGTAGATTGAGCATCACAGGGAAATAATGGCTGCGGATACTTTAGTTGGGTCGATGACAACTCATCTACATCTATCTACCCATCTCCACTTATCTATGATGAAGGATTTAAGTGCAAAACATGTCAGGCTAGGGAAAATTCTGAAATTATATTTTTATGATGCCTTCTCTGTATTGTAATCTCATATCTTTGTTGCGACCATATGTAGAGATGAACTCAGGAATTAGTTAGTTTAGTATTTTCATATTGTAACTAATATTTTAATAAGGATATGACGTAACTTCTCTTTGCCTCAAGTGCGCATGTATATGGTTTACATCTTTTTTTAGAATAATTCTTCATGTTTATGGATTAGGTGAGCCCTAATCTACTATCATTCACATGATTTAACATATAGGGTTTTCTTGGTTATTCCATTTGTTCCTTTTCTTTTGAAGGCCATTTGGTAATTTCAACTATACCTAAGGATCCATCAGTAGTTGTGGAAAATAGGATTCATGTTGCAATGCCCAAGCTATGAGATGGGAAAGAGAGGCAAGAAGAGTGGAAAGAAGATGATATTCTTGAGATCATGGATGGACACAATGTTGCAGACTTTATTGATCCAGATATCTTGCAGAGGATTGAAGAATTGGAGAGGGAAGAAGGGCTTTGGATGGAAGCTAAGGGTGATGAGGATGATGAGATGGGGGAAGATGAGATGGGCTTGCCAACATCTGCTAAATACAAGGTATCAGAATCATAGGCTATAAGTATCAGAATATAAATTGTTGTAAAAGGAAGAAACACATATGTATCATCATTTAATAAAAAATATAAAGTATCCCACAAACACACAGTTTCTATTATAACAAACATCCTCTAATCCCATCGTGTACTAGTCTCAAGGTAAGAACAATTTACTTAAGCCATCATATAAGTATCATCCTAAAGTTTAAATAGACATCGAATATGGATTGACTATCATTTTTAAGCTTGAGCGAGGCTTCATACCATGCACCGTTTGCAGATTTGTACACAATGTTGATTTAGGCTAGAGGTAAACTACATGTGTCATGTAAACAACATGGTTGAATGCAATCTCTTTTCCGCATTTTCAAGAGTTTTCCCACCAATACAAGCGTAAATAACACATTGAACGTAATCTACGAACACTACGTGGTATGAAGTCTCACTGAAGTTTGAAATATATTACTCCTCATTTTATTGTCAAAATTAAATTCAAATATTTCTCAAAACATTTATTCATTCATATTCTTCTAAAATGTCTATGTGGTGGTAGACAAATTTTCTAAAATGAGCCATTTTATTCCATGTAGAACTACCCATGATGCTAGTTACATTGCACATCTTTTCTTTAAGGAGGTTGTAAGGATACATGGATTCCCACTAAGCATTGTATCAAACAGGGATAGTAAGTTCATGAGCCATTTTTGGCAAACCTTATGGAAAAGACTTGGAACTAACCTATCATTTAGCTCGCCTTACCATCCACAAACAGATGAAGAGTGGACATGCAGAGGATTTCACTCTAACTATGAAAGAAGTACAAGAGTAGGTGACATGGATCCCCCACATGATAGAGGCCACGTGGATACTCCTCCCACCCATTTGTCAACAACTATAAACTTTATTGAAATTGTACAAATTAGATAGTTGAAAAATGTTATATTATTATGTTATTTTATTTAGGGTTTTGGAGTTATTATGATAGTTTTATTGATATTCCTGTCACAATTTGATGTTCAAGATAGGGGAAAAGCACCTGCAACAATAGAGGCAATAGTTGTAGATACAGATGAGGATATCCTAGATATCCCTAATCTAATAAATATGTTGAAGAAAAAACTAAAAAAGAGTCAATACAAAAATTATTAGCAAAAGAAAATTTTAGAAAATTTTAGAAAAAGCTGCCAAACATCTTAAGACTATGAGGGACTCATATAGAAGGAGTCTCGTCTAGAACCCAAAGTACGAGTGTCCTCCCTTTATTCTAGTGAGGGATTGGAATGAGTTCATTTTGGATGCAAAGGAGAAAGGGGATACTCAAAGAGGAATTACACTAGCAAATGAGAGAAGAAGGTATGCAATAGTATTAACTACTAGTAGAATGTAATAATGCACTAATTAGTGATCTTTATATCTATATAATGTAACATATTTCAAACTTTTCATAGGTTGCAAGACACATCAAAGGAAACAAAGGCCAGACTACAAAAGATTTCACAATATCTGACAAACATAATTGTAGGCATCATGGTCACAATTTTTTGGAGACAACGTAATTGAGTTGTATACCTAGACGATGGAGAGAAACTTCTGATCCTCTGATTCCAAGTTGACACTGCGGGATCCAAAGACCATAGATAAGGAATAAATTTAGAGAGCGGAGGAGAGCCATAATGACCAAAATAATACAAGATGAACCTCAAGTTAAATAAGGCAACTGCAAACATTTTAATACATTTTTATTATTAAATAATGAAATTTGCATATACTAGTGTTCTAAGCCCCCTCTATGAAAATTTAATTATTTAATAATAAAATTCTATTAAAATATTTGTAGTTGCCTCATTTAACTTGAGGTTTGTGCTGTATTATTTTTGTCATTATGGCCCTCCTCCACTCTCTAAATTTATTCCTTATCTATGGTCTTGGAATCCCGCAGTGTCAACTTGGAACCGGAGGAGTAGAAGTTGCTCTTCATCGTCTGGGTATACCACTCAATTACGTTGTCTCCAAAAAAATGTGACCATGATGCCTACAATTACGTTTCTCAGTTGTTGTGTCCTAGGACCCCTTATGACCCTTTACGACCATTTACGACCTCTAAGAATACATCTTAGAGGTCTTAAAATGTCGTAAAGGGTCATAAGAGGCTCCTAGGAGGGGCTAGATGAGCTTCCACCTTCACGTGGTTGGCCCTGTTAAGTAGAGAATGTTAATTAAATTATTCTCAAAACAAAGAGAAGCTCAATAATTTAAGGTCTCAGTCCACGGAAAAATTAAATTAGACTTACTAAGCCTCTTATTGTAGTTTGTAATAAGATTGATTTGCAACCATTAGAGACTACTCTACAAGATTTAAGAAGCAGTATATTTTGGCAAATGAAGAGTGGAAAGAAGATGATATTGCTGAGATCATGGATGGACACAATGTTGCAAACTTTATTGATCTAGATATCTTGTAGAGGCTTGAAGAATTGGAGAGGGAAGAAGGGCTTAGGATGGAAACTAAGGGTGACGAGGATTTCACAATAGCTAACAAACATAATTGTAGGCATCATGGTCACATTTTTTTGGAGACAACATAATTGATTTGTATACCCAAACGGAGTGCAACTTCTACACCTTTGATTCCAAGTTGACACTGCGGGATGGAGAACAACTTTGAACCGGAGGTGTAGAAGTTGCTCTCCATCGTCTGGGTATACCACTCAATTATGTTTTCTCTAAAAAAATGTGACCATGATACCAACAATTATGTTTCTTAGTTATTGTATCCCAAGACCCCTTATGACCCTTTAGGACCATTTACGATCCCTAAGAATACATCTTAGAGGTCTTAAAATGTCGTAAAGCATCATAAGAGGCTCCTAGGAGGGGCCAGATGAGCTTCCACCTTCACGTGGTTGGCCATGTTAAGTAGAGAATGTTAAACTATTCTTGAAACAAAGAGAAGCTCAATAATTTAAGGTCTTAGTACAAGCACTAGAATTGAGTTTTTTGGCACAGGCTGGGAAATTTTTTATATCAACATGCGATAGAGTTTGGGAAAAAAAATCTATCACATGTTGATATACAAAAATTTCCCAGCCGTGCCGAAAAACTCAATTCTAGTGCTTGTACTACATGACTGGTGCCAAAACAAGGCTCTCCCAATCACTAACTATGACCCGCTAGCAACAAGAAATAGAATGAGTGTGGACACCTAAAGATAAATATTAGATAGGGGGAAAACACCTGCAACAACAGAGGCAATAGATATAGATACATATGAGGATATCCCAAATCCCTAATATAATAAATACGGTGAAGAAAAAGAGTAATGTAGAAATTATTACTATTTTGGAAGATGCAAATCCAACCGAGGAGATGTTGAAGAGGATAGATGAATTGATGGCACAAGCACACCATTTTGAAGTAAGCAATAATGAATCTTTAGTTATAACAAAAGTTTAATAAAGGTTTATATTTTATACTCTTTTATGTCGTGAACTAAAATATGTATTTGTTCTTGTTACAGGATTTTTGGCTTGCTCAATTACCTAGTCATGGACATCGCGGTGAGGCCGGTAGTGGCATCATGCAAAATAGTAATAATTTCTGCATTGACTCTTTTTAGTTTTTTCTTCACCGTATTTATTATATTAGGGATTTCTGGGATATCATCATCTGTATCTACAACTATTGCCTCTATTGTTGAAGGTGCTTTTCCCCTATCCTGAACATCAAATTGTGATAAAAATATCAGTAAAAATATCATAATAACTCCATGAACATTTTTTTAAGTAATTATCTATGAATGTTGTGTATTAATATTGAATTATATGTCATGTTAATGAATATTGTGATGTGTTAATGGGGAATTTAGATTGATGTTAGGGGGAGGGGGGGTGAGGTCAGATGAGCTTCCACCTTCACGTGGTTGGCCTTGTTAAGTAGATAATATTAAAGTATTCTCAAAACCAAGTGAAGCTCAAACTAACATACCTTCATTATTTAATCAATTTCATTCATTCTAGGTCTTTGCTCATAAGTGCATTTTGAATGTGTCATTGTTAGGCATCTATCAAATAAAAAACTAGAAGGGCCAATAGTCAACTTCTCATTTTCATTGTCTGGCATGATTCGGCTTCATTTTGTGTAAGTATTCTTGCATTGAATGCGTCAACCTCTCTTGGCCTAATGTGGATTATTTCATTGGTTTGTTTTTTTTAGTAGGTGAAGTGTTAAAATCTTCTATTCTTAATTCGTTCAAACTGTAGGAGGGCTTGACAAATATATTCAACATAGAATTGATTGCTAGTCTGGGCAATTGAACACACTGAGTCTTTGGCTTGAGAGAAAGAGTTGGGTAATGTTGTTTCTGGAGACCTGTGTAATTGTCCTTAGTGGCCTCTTTTTTTTTAACAGGTTATTTTTATATAGATGTAGTGTCCATGTTTTTTTTAATACAGATTCTTTTTTGTGTATATGCTAGTGCTATGGAACCTAAATAAACAATTATAAATGTAATAGATAATATCTTCGATGAAGGAATTGATGTACCACATGTAAACTAAAATCCATGCTTAATGCCATTTTGTGCAAAATGAGTTTGTCTATTAGCATATCAGATTTTGTTACACCCTTCATGACTATAATGTTAAAGTTAAGTATTGATGCAATTTTCTAAAGTAGCAAGTTCAGTTGTCATTTTTTTTTTCTAGCGGTTCTGAGGAGATCAAGAATTATCAAGGAAAGATATTGAAGTGGAAAGGAAAAGTTTCTGAGAGGTTACAAATATTGAGTCATCGATTTGGTATACTTTTTTTTAAGTAATCGCTATAGAAATGGTTAAGTTTTCTTGAATTTTTAAAATAAGTCATAATTATTCAGTATCATATTCTTAGCTGCAAGTTGTAGGTCTTCATACCATAAATTTTAGAGTTCAACTCTTACATGGACAAAGTTGTAGGTTATATTGAGCCATTTGTTATCTTTTTTGACTCTTTAGTTTTCAGAAAGATTAAATTCACATCCTAGTTGTCATTGTGTTTGGAGCATAAAGCTTTATTTAACTAAATTAATTCTTTTAATATTGAGATAAAAAAATCTACAAATAAAGCCTAGACTAGGGACTGCATAGAAAACTATAATATGAAGAACTACTAAAATGGTGGTATCAAAGTTCCTTATAAGCAATCCACATATCAAAATCTAGTTGTAGGATTGAAAAAAAAGACAAGATAAAAAAGTTCATAGGCCCATACAAGACACCCACCAAAATATAGACCATCAATTTATAGAACCCTTGCAAGATATCCCAAGGAACGACAGGTAGTGAAAACCAGATAGATAGAAAAAAGAACATAACCATATGTTGCCTCACCTGTTTGAGGTAAGCCAAACTCGGTCCAATTCTCTTAACAATGGTACATATTCATCCAAGTGCAGCAACCTTCAAAGATTTGCAGCGGTAAAGAGAATCCCCATATTTTATTAGCCTAACATAGTCTTTGGCCACTTTGGCAATGAGATTGCGAGCAATATTGATCTAGCCAAGGGCCAACTTATAGTGATCTTTATCATATAAAACATTTAGCAGATCTCCATAAAATGGATGCACATCATCTTGGTGGGGGAAATCATCTTAGAAAATACATCCGAAGCAGCAGCATCAAAAATACATCACTGACACTTTTTGGGCATATTTCATTGACTCCTCAAAATGAGCAGCCTTTATTTCAGCTACCTCATCACTATCATCCTCATCCATTGCCTCGGGGTTCTCACTTCTTTTTCTTTCACGTTCAATATCCTATAAAAGTGCAGAGGAAAGAGAACATGACAAATTGAAATAATAAGATACAAGCTGAGGAAAATTGAATCAAAAAATGTAAAATTCTAACAAACCAGTTAAAAAAAACCCATTAAGAAATTCATAACCAAATCTAGTTTGCAAAAGCTGCTGCAATTGAAACTCACCTTCTCAATATTTTCTCTAATAGCATACTTGCAAGCCTACTGACAAATCTTTGTAATATCAGCTCCATTGAATCCTTGGGTATAACAGGCCAATGCCATTAGGTATAATGAAAATTGTTTTCTTGGTTGTCATACCATCCATCTCTGTCAACAACTGGTTAAGGACTCTGTCCGCAGCACCACCAACATCCCCAACATTTCTTCCATGCTACAAACATGCAAACCAATTATGCATCACCAGTTAGAGACTATCTCTCAAATAGTTCAAACAAAATGAAAAAACCCATAGTTTCATGCAGAGCAGAGCAGATGGATTGCTAGAGCCCGCTGACAAATTTTTGTAATATCTCATCAATAAATATAATGGACAACCTAACATTCTTCTCAGACTCCTCAAAAGCCTTCCAGAGATTGCTTTCACTTTCTCCAACCAACTTTGACATGATCTCAAGTCCATTGATATAGAAAAAGAAGGCACCAGTTTCATTTGCCACTGCCCTAGCAATTAAAATTTTCCTAGAACCAGGAGGCCCATAGAGCAGAATACCCTTTGGAGGCTTCACACCAATAGATTTGAAGAGTGTGCGTCTAAGAGGAATCTCTACCAATTCACGGATCACCAATCAGAATTAGTTGAACTAGACTTTCTTTGTTGTAGAATTGATTTAGTATAGAATATTTTCCAGTAGGATTTTTTTTTTAAAAAGAAAGGTTTTCATAGCATTATCTACCACTTAACCAAAAGTTTCCATAGCTAAATTTCCTTGCCACAATTAATATTTCTCTAAAGATTTACAAATTAGTAAGTCCTTGGCTAAAGGGCTGATAAACTAAATAAAGTTTCAAACATATGAATAGATAAAACTCATACAAGCAAAAGCCGGAGCCAAATTGAATAGCATTGGCTATTTGTCAGCGGAAGGTCCCTGCTAGAATAGACACATTTGTCACTTCATTAAGATGACAATTGTGTACTAAGTTTCCTAACTATATAAGTCATCGTCATCTTTATTATTTGTTGTAGCAAATACATCTGAAGCACCAACAGAAGCACCAAGAAATCAAAATTTAGAACCAAAGCCTCAAGATTGCTATAGTGTTTGTGCAAAGGCTTGATACTTCTAAATATCAACATCATTGACACTTCTTCGGGCATATTTCATTGACTCCTCAAAATGAGCAGCCTTTATTTCAGCTACCTCATCACTATCATCCTCATCCATTGCCTTGGGGTTCTCACTTCTTTTCTTTCACGTTCAATATTATCCTGTAAAAGTGCAAAGGAAAGAGAACATGATAAATTGAAATAATAAGATACAAGTTGAGGAAAACTGAATCAAAAAATGTAAAATTCTAACAAACTAGTTAAAAAAAACCATTAAGAAATTCATAACCAAATCTAGTTTGCAAAAGCCGCTACAATTGAAACTCACCTTCTCAATATTTTCTCTAATAGCATACTTGCAAACCCGCTAAAAAATATTTGTAATATCTCATCAATAAATATAATGGATGGGGCATTCTTCTCAGCCTCCTCAAAAGCCTTTCAGAGATTGCTTTCACTTTCTCCAGCCAACTTTGACATGATCTCAGGTCCATTGATATAGAAAAAGAAGGCACCGGTTTCATTTGCCACTGCCCTAGCAATTAAAGTTTTCCCAGAACCAGAAGGCCCATAGAGTAGAATACCCTTTGGGGGCTTCACACCAGTAGATTTGAAGAGTTGTGGGTGTCTAAGAGGAAGCTCTACCAATTCACAGATCACTAGTCAGAGCCTATCTCTCAAATAGTTCAAACAAAATGAAAAAACCCATAGTTTCACGCAGAGCAGAGCAGATGGATTGCTAGAGCCCAAAGCAGTCTGGAAAATAGAATGAGCAGGGACCTCCTGGCAACAAGCAACAGAATGAGTGTGAACACCTGAAGATAAATATCTAGACTAATCACTAATCAGGATGTCATTGGTGAGTAGTCTGGATATTTATCTTCAATTTTTTTAAAACACTCTACTTTTCGTCAAAATTTGAACCCACATTTGTCAAAAGTTTGGTCTAAAATCAACCATTTTGTGTCAAAATGTGGCATCGCAAGTTTGGCATCCTAGTTAGAGCCGCTAAATATTTCGACCAAATGTGGTCAAAATATGACCATCACGAGTTTGGCATCCTGGTCAGAGTGACCAAATTTTTTGACCAATATTAATTTATATTGGTCGAAAGATCAACCAATACACCAACACTTGCCAATGTTATTTTCGGCCTAGATTGCCCACATTTTTGACCAATATTGGCATCGATCATTCGACGGTTTCAGCAATGGGTCAATATTTTGATGTAGATAATAGCGATGAACTAGTTGGTCGACTATTCAGCCGTGTTGGGTAGAAACTTTGATCAATTGTGCATCGAAAAATGGTGCAAAATGTACTAGTGAAAGGAAATATAAAAGAATTTGTAGCTCTTGAATAAATTAAGATAGAAAGAGAAATACCTCTATTAGAACCCAAAGTTTCTACCACAGTTCCGTGGTGCGCTTTGTGATAATGATCCATTGCTGCAAATACTCTATGAGATCTACCGATATCCCCTACTGTAGGATCTAAAGTTGCAGGTCTCTCTTATGAAAATTGTGATGCACGCTAATGGAAATTTACTGCAATGTGACCATATTATTCATATGAAAAATAACCATTTCCTCTATCATGACCTCTCCTAGTGGAGGGTGAAATAGAATACTAAAAGCTACCCCTGATAGTGACTTAATGTGTTCTCTATGCAGGTTGGATGGTCTGGTTGCACCTATTGCGCAAACAATTACTGAAGTTCTTAGATTGAGGACCCCCACTCTGTGTTGGAGGGTTTGTTCCCTTTTGTTGTTGATTACAAAAGTAGGGAGGATGTTTCCTAAAGTTCCCTACACCTTGGATATGATTCCCTCTATAGCCTGAAGGTGTAGGAACACCAATCTGAACTCCCACCTATCCACCACGCCCTAAAGAAAAATTTTCCTCCACCAAGGTATCCTTAATAACCACTTCCTTGAGAGTCTTAGCTTTGAGAACCTTAACTCCACCGATGATGAAACCATTAAGCCACCTGATGAAGTACTGCAACATACGTGATGACTTAGCACTAAATCCTACATATGGCTTGAGCTCAAAGAAACTACACCCATAATCTTGGATAGTCATAGATAATTGCCACAAATTGTGAAACTCATCTGCATGCTACCGCTACCACTGATCAGGTAAGAATAATTCTCATAAGTTCTCAAGAATAATCTCACAAGTGATAGTATCCATGGTAAGTTCTAGTTTATTCTCCTCAATCTTCCACCAAGAAGATGCAAAAACTTTGAGTTGCATAACAACACATCTTTCTCTAACATTACTATCGAATTATTTCATGGAAAAACATCGATCTAATGCAATGATCCAAGTCTCTACCTCGAAACTAGTACCAAGACCATTAAAAGGAGGAGGTAATGATCTTAGAAGGTCTCTCATATGATTTTCCTTTATGAATCCTTGAACAAGGGTAGTGTCTCTTCCTCTTGGACTCATGTATCAATATCTCTCCTCATTATCATAATGGTGTGATACTTCCTATTCAGCCTTGTCTTACACAAGTAGACATTCTAGAACATTCTATAGAATCTACATAGTATTAAGCTCTCCTGAATCACTATGATGTTCACCACTTATATATCTTCCCTGTTCTCCTCAACTCTATGACTCACAGGATGGATAGGAAGCTTTCTCCTTCCACATCCTCTACCATGGCATCCACTATAGCCTCTAGCAACAGATCTAGTCTCAGTGACCGTCTTTCCTACAACATTCAAACAAGAAGAACAATTTTTAAATAAATCTTAAATAAGATTTGAAGTAATTTTAAAGAAATAGTATGAAATACAAGAGTGTTATATGTCTAAGTTTCTATTTCATGTTTTAACTATTAGACATCTAATGGGCATACAAAATTCTCATAGTTTCCAGTGTAGAAAAATGAACTCTAATACAAATTGTAATGCCCTGCCAGCGAACCCAAGAGAAATTACTTAACACATGTTACTAAGTTTATAGAATAATTTTTTTCTTAAGAGTTTACAAACAATATTGAATAAAAAATTAGAAGTAAAACATAAACTTCATATATATTCATATGTACAATTTCAACTACAGATTAAAAATCTCAAGGGTTCCTTAATGTAGAATTACGTATATATAATTTAATTTATTAAGTACAATAATCATATAAATATGTTGGAAACTGAATTGAAACAATTGTTGTATTGTCATTGATGTCAAACCTTAATTGGTAAGACTATTGCTAAGGGGCTAAGCAAGGTTGGTAACAATAGCACCTAAGGAAAGGTTGAGTTATCTTGTTACTACAAAGTGTACTTGACTATGTTGCACTATGATAAGATAATGTATTGTTTATCTTAGTAAGACTGAACACTAAACTGGTAGGCTTAACTGAGAAAAGAATGGAAAAATCATGTTTAAGCTGAGTGATGTTAGTGTCGACCAAGTTAGTATATGTCGAGCAAAATTATAGTGTCGACCGAGCACCAGTAAATTGCCGAGGAAGACAGTACAAGCCGAGGAGATAGTTTTAGTATTGATCGAGCATTCTACATGAAGACTGAGTGAACAATCATAGTATTGACCGAGCATCAGCAATTTTATATTTGAAGAGAATTTAATTTTGGAGCCGACATTGTTGAATTCTTGGATTATGTAAAACATGTTGACTTTATTTATTGATTGTTTGGTAGCATTAAATGCATTGTTAAACATTTTATTGTAAATCTTTAAGAGATTTAAGATGATTTTAGAAAAGGAGCCGAAGAACAAAAGCGGGTAGATTCAATGAATCTAACCTAACCCTAAGATCTACGAATGAGATTGAGTGGCAAAAGATGAGTTAACCTAATTGAGGAAAATATAAGGGAACCTGAACATTGTGATATGTATGCACATGGTGAACAGAGAATGTTGGAAGAGGAAAATTTTTATTGACTGAATAAGCAGAAAAGGCTAAAGAAGAAGTGTGGTGATTGCTTGAAGAAAAGTTCTGAGCAGATCAGAGATGGAAATGGAAAAGTTTCAAAGTCAGTAAATCAGCATTAGTGTACGAAATTGAATCTAATATTTGCAAAGTGAGTTGTATATTTTTCAGATAATACTGCTGCTACTTTCTAACCATTGTAACAGTCAAAATCCTTTTAACAGAGGTTGACCTAACAATCATATGTTAAATCCTTTGAACAAGGTTGCATTCTAATGGAGTGTATGTAAGTCCTATGACTAGGCTCACTTTTAACAAGGTGATTGAAATCCTCTAACCGGGTCACATTTGACAGTGTGTATTGTAACCTTTGATAGGGTTGGCTTTTTACCAATCTCACTTCAGAAGAGTGAAAATAATAGTAGCATGTTACAAAGTGGTTTTTCCCAAATTGGGTTTCCACTATAAAACTTGGTGTTTATACTTGTGTGAATGCTTAGATCTGAACATTACTATGTTTTACAAGTTAAAGTTATAGCTAGGTAGTGGACTGCATTGTTAGATGTTTCTATTATTGAATCAGTGATGACCGAGTTTGTTTTGGTTTTGGATCTGATTTAAAGGATAAGTTTATGCGATTGTTTTATACATCAGAACCCGAGAACAACTGATTCACCCCCCCTCTCTATTGTTCTAAATCATATTAACAATTGGTATCTGAGCACAGTTACTTATTATTAGTATTGACAGATATCAAGTTTAAAGGGGCTTGAAGCAAATGGTTAGGATGTATAAGAAGGAGGTACCAAATCTGAACAAAGAAAATTTCCCTGCATGGCAAAGCTTGATGAAGCTACATCTAGCTAGTATTGGTGACTCTGCAAAGTACTATATTGAGAACAGTTATGTCTCACCTGGTGCACCTTTGACTGCCGAAGAAATGAGAGCTAAGAAAGAACATAATCAGGCAATGTTTGAAATTGCATCTACCCTAAGCTATCTAGAATTTGAGGACATTAAGGACTACACAACTGCAAAGGATATGCGGGACACTCTTGCAAGGATCTATGGTGGTGACTTGAATGTGCTGAAAGCAAAGGCCGAGAGTCTTAGAGGTAAGTTTGATTAAATGAGAATGCAAGAAGGTGAAAACATTGCACAATATTGTAGTAGAATAAAAGAAGTTGTGAATTCTATTAGAGGAGCTAATGGGACTATTGATGATGAAACTATAATAGGAAAATTATTAAGAACCCTACGTCCTATATATGCTTTTAAGATCTCAGCTATTCAGGAATCTAGATGTAACTCTACTAATGTGCTTACCTTGGAAAGTTTGGTTGGTAAGCTAACTGCTTTTAAACTCTCTAATTATGAAAATTTCACTATTGGAAGTATTGGAAATGTTGAATCTTCTTTTAAGTCATAGCTAGTTCTAAATTAGCCAAAGAAAGAAAAAGAAAGATGCATTAGTGAAAGTGATAGTGAAAGTGGCAGTGACACTTATGATGAAGACTTAGAAGATCTAGAAGCTCTTATGGATAGAAGACTGAGAAGGGGAAAAGGAAAGTATAAAGGTAAACTCCCTATTATATATTTTGCATGTAATAAAGTTGGTCATATAGCTGCTAGATGTCCTGACAAGAAGGATAAAGATGATGAAAGGAAAAGCAAACACAAAGACAGAAAAGATGATAGAAGCTACTGATGGAACAAAGACTACAAGGGAAAAGGTAAGAAATCTTGTTACATTGCTGAAAAAGAGACTAACACTGATAGTGATGATTTTGAAATTGAGGTAGTTTATGTGGCAATAAAAGATGAATCTAACGAGGATGATAAAACTGCATTGATATCCTATGTGAACAAGAATGATAAATGGATTATTGACAGTGGTTGTTCACATCACATGACTGGTGACAAAAATAAGTTTGAGACTTTACATCATTACAGAGGTAAAAGTGTAAAATTTGGCAATGATGCACCATGTCCTATTAAAGGAAAAGGTTTGATTAAACTAACTGATAAGATATCTTGTGAAAATGCATATTGGGTTGAAGGTCTTAATTACAATTTGCTAAGTGTTGCTCAGCTTAACAAAATTGGTTACCGAGTGGAATTTCATCACAAGCAAGCTAAAATATTTAATGTTGCTGGAGAACTGATTGGAAGTGGAGATCAGACTAGAGGTAATTTGTTCTATCTTGACCTATCTGAAGAAACATGCTTGATTGCACAACTTGATGATATTTGGTTATGTCATAAAAGGCCGTGTCATGTTAACTTTGACAATCTGGTAGAGATAAGTAAGAAGAAAAAGGTAAGAGGTCTACCTAGATTGAAGAAACCTGAAAATGTAATGTGCAAGGAATGCTAGTTAGGAAAAATGACAAAGTCAAGTTTCAAGAGAAAATCCTTTACTTCTGAAAACATTTTAGATTTGGTTCATACTGACCTTTGTGGACCTATGGGTTTACAAAGTTACTGTGGTGCTAGATACTTTATCTTATTTGTTGATGATCATACTAGGATGATGCATGTGATGTTTTTAAAAGAAAAATCTGAAGCTTTTCAATATTTTAAGTGGTATTTGGCTAAGGTTGAAAAGGAGACAGGTAGGAACCTGAAATGTCTTAGATCTGACCGAGGTGGAGAATTTACATCAAATGAATTTAATCTATTTTGTAATGATAAGGAATTAAAAGATAGATGTCTGCACCTAGAACACCTCCACATAATGGTATAGAAAAAAGGAGAAACAGATCTATCTTGGATTGTGCAAGGACATTGATGATTGAAAAGAATGTGGCACAGAAATATTGGAAAAAAGTTATAAGCACTGCTGTCTACACTCTTAACTGAGTACAGATCAAGAAAGGTACAAATCTGACACCTTATGAATTATGGCATGGACATGCACCGAGTGTTAAATACTTTAGAATCTTTGGAAGTAAGTGCTATATATCAAAATACACTAGGAATGGAAAGTTTGATGCTAAGAGTGATGAAGGCATATTCCTAGGGTACTCCACAAAAAGTAAAGCTTATAAGTGTTTGAACTCTAACACTAACAAAATTGTGGAAAGTGTGAATGTCAAAATTGATGAGTATGCAGAAAGAAATGAAGCTGACAGTAAAAGAGAACCAGAAGATTATCGATCTTTTGTGTACATTGAAGAAGAGGAAGAGGCAAGTAACCGACTTGCACCTGATGCCAAGTCTTGGGTAAGCAATGCCGAACAACAGATAGAAGTTGTCGAGCGTGAGGAAAATAGTGCCGAGAGAGAACAAGAACATGTCGAGCTACAAGAAAATGCCGTTGAATATCAGGAAGAGGTTGCCGAGCATTTTGAAGTTGAATCTGACAATCTTGTTGAGGAACATGATGAAATAGAGTAGAGAATAGCTGAACCTATTTTGGCAAAATATGTGAGAAGACATCATAAGCCTGAATAGATAATTGGAGACAAAGATACTAGAATCCAGACCAGAAGTAAGACTAAGGATCCAACATGTCTACTATGTGAATTTGAACCGAAGACAACTAGAGAAGCATTGGAGAATGAAGACTGGATACAAGCAATGAATGAAGAAATTGATCAGATTGAGAAGAATGATACTTGGACTCTGGTGCCGAGACCTGAAAACAAAAATGTTATAGGAACAAAGTGGGTATTCCGAAATAAGATGAATGAAAATGGTGAAATCACTAGGAACAAAGCTAGGTTGGTATGCAAAGGCTACGCACAAGAAGGAATAGATTATGGGAGACATTTGCCCCTATAGCTAGATTGGAAGGAGTAAGAACTCTACTTGCATATGCTGCTTATAAAGATTTCAAGGTATATCAAATGGATGTCAAGTCTACATTTTTGAATGGTATACTAGAAGAAGTTTACATAGAACAACCAAAAGGTTTTATTGATCCAAACAGAAGACACATGGTGTGCAAAATGAACAAAGCATTATATGGATTGAAGCAAGCACCTAGAGCATGGTATGAGAGGTTGCACAACTACTTGATATAGATTAGATTCTCAACAAAAAATGACACAAGCAATCTGTACATGAAGGATGAAGAAGGTAAAGGTATTTTGTTAGCAAAATTTTTTGTTGATGACATTATTTTTGGTGGACAAGATGCATTATGCAAAAATTTCTCAAACGAAATGCAAACTGAATTTGAAATGAGTATGTTTGGTGAGATCAAATTCTTTGTTGGTTTACAAGTATATCAGAGGAAGAATGGAATTTTCATTACACAGTCTAAGTATGTTAATGAAATACTAAAAACTTTTGGGATGGAAGATGCTAAACCAGTAGGAACTCCTATGGTTACTGGACAAAAGTTATCTAAGAATGATGATGCTGCAGAAGTGAATCAGACTCTGTACAGATCCATGATTGGAAAATTGCAGTATGTTGTACACAGCAGACCAGATATTGCATTAGCTATTAGGATTGTAGCAAGATTCTCTGCTAATCCTAAGGAAACACATATGATGGCTATGAAAAGAATTATGAGATATTTGAAAGGAACTGCTGACTATGGTCTATATTACAAGAAGGATGACAAATTTGAACTCCAAGTTTATACAGATGCTGATTGGGCAGGAAATGTAGATGACAAAAAGAGTACAAGTGGTGGAGCTTTCTTTCTTGGACAGAGATTAGTCTCCTAGACAAGCAAGAAACAAAATTGCATTTCCCAATCTACTGTCGAGGCCGAGTATATTGCTGTTGCAGTGAACTGTTCAAACTTGGTATGGATAAAACAATTGTTGATAGGCATGAAAGAAGAAATCACTGAACCTGTTGTTATTTTCTGTGACAACACAAGTGCTATCAATATTTCTAAGAACCCAGTGATGCACACTAAGACCAAACACATTGCAATCAAGTATCACTACTTGAGAGAATTGGTACAAGACAAAGAAGTCCAAATGGAATATGTGAATACAAAAGAACAACTAGCAGACATATTCACTAAAGCTTTACCCAAAGAAGCTCATGAATATTTGAGAAGTCAATTAGGGGTTCTTCCCCTAACTGAGGCTACCTAGACAAGCTGGGAGCACTGGATCAAATGTGTTACAGCATAACATTTGACAAATTGATGCAGAAGATTGTCACACTTTAGGGTTGGCCTAGAGTTGTGAAAAGAAGAAAAGATAAGGAATCAATCATAAGCAAGATGACAGAGGGAGAAACACAGAGCTGCACAGATATTATCTACATCTGATGGATGTAAGTTTTAGTTTCTGCTTTGGCATTTTTTGTCAAAGAGGGAGAATGTACTGATATGATAACACATGATATTGATATTGAAAAACTAAAAGGATGATGAACTGAAATGAAGAATCAGGATAGAGGGAGATCTCAATAGCAGTGAGGCTTACAGGATTCTGAATCAGAATGAAGCTAAGGATATTATAAATAAGTTTCTGATGGATAGATAAGATTTTGGATTGGTTGGTAATCCATGTGTTATTCAGGTGATATCATATGGTGTTGCCATCAATGCCAAAGAGGGAGATTGTTGGAAACTGAATTGAAACAATTGTTGTATTGTCATTGATGTCAAACCTTAATTGGTAAGACTATTGCTACTTAGGAAAGTACTATATCTATTTGAGTGTTGCTAAGGGGCTAAGTAAGGTTGGTAACAATAGCACCTAAGGAAAGGTTGAGTTATCTTGTTACTACAAAGTGTACTTGACTATGTTGCACTATGATAAGATAATGTATTGTTTATCTTAGTAAGATTGAACACTAAACTGGTAGGCTTAACCGAGCAAAGAATGGAAAAATCATGTTTAAGCTGAGTGATGTTAGTGTCGACCGAGTTAGTATATGCTAAGAAAAATTATAGTGTCGACCAAGCACCAGTAAATTGTCGAGGAAGACAGTGCAAGCCGAGGAGACAGTTTTAGTATTGACAGAGCGTTCTACATGAAGACCGAGTGAACAGTCACAGTATTGACCAAGCATCAACAATTTTATATTTGAAGAGAATTTAATTTTGGAGTCGACATTGTTGAATTCTTGGATTATGTAAAATGTGTTGACTTTATTTATTGATTGTTTGGTAGCATTAAATGCATTGTTAAATATTTTATTGTAAATCTTTAAGAGATTTGAGATGATTCTAGAAAAGGAGCCGAAGAACAAAAGCGGGTAGATTCAATGAATCTGACCTAACCCTAAGATCTACGAATGAGATTGAGTGGCAAAAGATGAGTTAACCTAATTGAGGAAACTATAAGGGAACCTGAACATTGTGATATGTATGCACATGGTGAACAGAGAATGCTAGAAGAGGAAAAGTTTTATTCACTGAATAAGCAGAAAAGGCTGAAGAAGAAGTGTGGTGATTGCTTGAAGAAAAGTTCTGAGCAGATCAGAGATGGAAATGACAAAGTTTCAAAGTCAGTAAATCAACATTAGTGTATGAAATCGAATCTGATATTTGCAAAGTGAGTTGTATAGTTTTTAGATAATACTGCTGCTACTTTCTAACCATTGTAACAGTCAAAATCCTTTTAATAGAGGTTGACCTAACAGTCATATGTTAAATCCTTTGAACAAGGTTGCATTCTAATGGAGTGTATGTAAGTCCTATGACTAGGCTCACTTTTAACAGGGTGATTGAAATCCTCTAACTAGGTCACATTTGACAGTGTGTATTGTAACCTTTGACAGGGTTGGCTTTTTACCGAGCTCACTTTAGAAGAGTGAAAATAATAGTAGCATGTTACAAAGTGGTTTTTCCCAAATTGGGTTTCCACTATAAAACTTGGTGTTTATACTTGTGTGAATGCTTATATCTGAACATTACCATGTTTTACAAGTTAAAGTTACAGCTAGGTAGTGGACTGCATTGTTAGATGTTTCTATTATTGAATCAGTGATGACCGAGTTTATTTTGGTTTTGGATCTGATTTAAAGGATAAGTTTATGAGATTGTTTTATACATCAGGACCTAAGAACAACTGATTCACCCCCCCTCTTTGTTGTTCTAAATCATATTAACAAAATATTCTATATAGTACACCATCTCAAGAATAAATAAATACATCTAAACTATAAAGTATGCACATGATAACCCACATCCACTACACAAGTCGTAGGGTATGTACATACAAGTGAGTACAAGGTACATATAATGAAAAGAATAGGTACAAATATCCAAGGAAGATAGAATAAGAAGAAACCACAACAAGGATCATCCAACATTGGTATATGAACATCAAAGTCTCCAATGGTAAGAGAATCTCTACCTCATGACCTATTGGAAACCTATGGCTCCACTCCCACTATGCCGAGGAGATAACTTTAGGCCCCACTTGAATAATCAATACCAAAATTAATCATCAAGTAATACTAAGCAAGGGATCCCATAAGTTCGTATCTCAAAGGTTCATCTCAAACTCCAAGGTACATATACTAACCCAGATTCAACCAATACATGTAGGAAACCTAAGTTAAAATTAGGGAAGTGTCATCACATATGTCAACCCCCTGGAGTGATCTCACTAGACTCTAACTCCCAAGTGTGAACACATGCAGAACCCAAAATCCTCTCATGTAGACAAGGATACCTGATCATGCCAAAAATCACCACCACTACTAGATGAACAAACATATTCTCCCGCTCCCATCCTTCGCCTATAATAGCACTCAAGGCATGGGCAAGGAATCCATTATCTTATTAATTCATTTTAAAATCCTATTTAATGGATTATATTATCACTTATTTAAGTAACCTACTAATGATACCCAAGTATCCACTTCTGGGCTATGGTGCCTACAAAGAAAACCACTTCCCCTTTAACACCTAGATAACCTACCCTAAGCTCATAAATCTCAAAACATCTCATAGATCATCTTGAATCATAAAAGTCAAAATTGGGTTCCAAAGTATCGTAGGAACACACACATAACCAATTTCCATCATAAATAAATCAAAGCTTCCATAAGGTTGGTTTATAACAAAATAAAATGTCATAGAAGTATGGAAGACAAACAAATATAACACATTAACCCTAACCCTGCCTCTGGTAACAATCCTAAAAGGATGACCTAAAAAGATTCCCTCCTAACCCACAATTGCAAAAGGAAAAACATTTCAAAGAATTTAATAATAATAAACTAATTTGTAAACACCATTACACAAATAAACTTATTAAAAATAATCACTAACAAAAATTATAATTACATTCTTAAGTTAAATTCCAATAATAAAGAAATCAATTTATAACATTAATAAAAATAAATTGAGTCCAAAGCTTATAATTACTAAAATAATATAATTTCATCATAAAATTCTTGATTTAGAAAACAAATCTACTTAATTATTAATCAATAGGATTTATTTATTAATAATTAACTTTATCTTCCACATTAGTCAGTTACAAAAAAATTCAACTAATATAATTCCCTATTTAAATAAGATTAAATGTCAAATAATCATATTTGCAAAATATTTATCTATAAATATATAATATATATTAATAATATATACACATATAATATATATTAATAAAAATTTATATATTTATTTATTTATTTATTATTTTTTGTTTTATTGTATTATTTAAAAATAAAATTTTACAGCATTACCCAAAGGGGAGCCTCCCCCTGGCTATCACCGACAGCTTATGTTGTCATCGACAACATGGCTATTGCGACAGCTAGAGCCACCGAGGTGGGGGTGGGGAAACCCCCCACCTCCAAACATCTTTTTTTAAATATAAGAAAATTTTTGATCTAAAACAACAACGAGAAAAATTTATGATGCAAAATTTACCAGCGAGAAAACTAATAACTAGCTACTACTAGGAAGCAAAATTACTTGGATAAGTCAATTTGATACAAACCCTAAGGTTTTCTACCATAAAATTTATCAAACCCTAACTGATTTAAAATGAGATTTAATTACAGTATTTCCTAACATACCAAGCATTAATAAAACAAGATCTCAAAAGCTTAATAACCAGAAATCCAAGCACGATAAGAAAAAAAAAATATCACCCATATCTTATAGTCACGAAGAAAATAATCTTTCTAAAATGAAAGAAATTAACCTACGAGGGTTCTAAAACCCTACCTTAAACCACCAATTGAAAGAAACCACGAAGAAGACCCAAAAACCCCTGAAAATTCCCAAACTTTCACAAAAATTCTTCAATTCAATCCTTCCATCCAAAACCTACAAAAATATGTATGTCGAATAATGGCAAAATCCTCCTCATAAAGAAAAAGGAATCTGAAATTCGAACTCAACCATGCAAACTCAGAACGCAACTCAACTCAACTAACTTTTTTCACATTTATCTCTCTTTTGCATAATTTTATCAATTTTCTAATTAGTAACTTAATATACTTTTGTATTTCTCGTTTATATCAATTCACTTAACTAAATAAAATTACTTTATTCTTTTAATTTATTTAAATTGAATGTGCAACTAATTGCATATCAATTTTAACTAAAAGAATATTATTTTAATCATTCCATTATTATTTTATCCAATTTACCTTAAATTTGAATTTAATAATTATTTAAATCTTTAAATCCCACCATTAGACTTTTAATTAAGTCTTTTTTAATTAATAAATGTATTTAATTCTTTTTTATTAATTAAATAACCTCACATTTAATTTTCTATAATCAATAAGATTTAATTATTTAAACCACATAATTAATCTTAGTAAATCATTTAATCATTTCACAACAATCACACCAACCAGCCAGAGATCAGAAAGACCAACTGAACCTAATAAAAAATGATAATCATGCTCAAGGGAAAGGCTTGTGAATTCATGTCACCTGGACGAATTCAGAAAGGTAAAATATCATAAACTTGTCCACTATTTCAGGACAGGTTGGGATTCATACTTGCATGTTATCTCCCCTCTCTTACCATTGAAGCATTGCGATAGGGCACACTCATCTTGATAATTCAGGGAAGTTGATGCTCGATACCTGCAACCCTACATAAAAGACACACACACACACACATGCAAATCTACGTAAAAGACAAGCATGCACATCTATATATATATATAAAACAAGCAATGGAGGAGATCGAGACATTGTGTGGATCCCGCAAGCGGGTAACTATGACTTTGTCCCTCAACCACATCAAACACATCAAACAAAAAGGTAAAACATACATGATATCCATACACATGCAAGTATGGGGTAAGTAAAAAAATGAATATAAATAACATTTTAAACATATAAATAATCATCATCAAAGTAACTAACATCATCTAACTGCAAACATATGATATCTCAGAACTATCTAATATCAAATCACCATGTAATGTAATACATCCAAAAATCTCATAATAAAGCTGAAATAATCAACACACACATGAAAGTGGCCTAAAAGATTTTGGCAATATAAAACTAAAAAAAGAAAATTATGGGTGGGAACTACAATAAACATAAATGATACATATTACTGTATCGATCCTAGCTCTCTACTTGATATGTTGGGAAAAAGTGTTGTTGCAATAATAAAGATTAGGACAAATAACCTTGCTAGCCCTTGCTATGAATGCTTCACTTAAATTTACGATGATTCTAGGCAATGGGTGATATTCATATATAGCTCATAGGCTACATAATAGAAACTTTCTTATTAGAATGCTTGAAATATAATTCTGATTTTAGAATGAAGAAATAGGGGAAAAAAAGTTGAAGTGTTTTCAATAGTCAGAAAAGAAAAACCAACGACAAAAGGGCACAACTTTTTAGTTAAAAAAATAATTCAAGGAGCAAATGTCCCACAAATAGCCTATTGGCTAAATACACTATGGATAACATATAAAAGATAATGATTAGTGCCACACTAATACCTTAAGTGCTAGTAAAGACTAGGTATGTGAGTGGGAGATGATGCATGTCTATCTGTGGGATGTATTGAGATGATATGATCATATTTCCTTGTCCCATGAAAGGATTATTTGGTTCCACGTGAGTTCTTACTTGAGGTAAGGGGTCCATAGAGACTATCTAGGGTAACCCAAGGGAAAGGGCCATGTGATGACACTTTCCTATATGTGTTCTAGGTTTCATCCATTTGATTTTGGTTTCCTCTGGTAGTTGTTATTTGATTTTATTTTGAGAACCTTTGGATACTTTGCATCCTTAGAATTTTTACCATCCCTTTTTTGGATGTTTGTGTGTGTTGAGCCTAGTGTCTATCTCCTTAGCACGGTGATGTGGGCCTCAAGGAATTTTATGTTGTATTGAAAAGAAAGAATTAAGGACTTTTGATTTGTAGTTCTAAAATAATCTTAGAATTATTATAATGATGTTGTTCATTACTAAAACTATGTAGTTCCTTATGTTTTTAGTTAGGTAAAGATATTGTAATTATGTTTCTTAGGTAGCAACATCAGGGGGACCCTAGAGGACAGAGGTTACAAATAAGATTAATCTATCATTAACAGTTTAATGATATTATAGTTAAATATTAATCTATTGTGGTTTTTCATTCTTTATAAATTTCATCATTGAAACCAACAATGGTATTTTTTTGTGAACTTTCATTTAAAAAAATATTTTCCATTTCATTATGTTAGTTCAAATGTCATCCTCATAGGTTCCCTAGTGGGACTTTATGTCTAGTATTAGATCCCAAGTTTCTATACTAGGAATTTTGGGTATAGTATGCCCATTAGGTGTTTTGATAGATGTACTTGAATTAAAATATTTTGACACTTATCTCTTCTTGATTTCCATGATTTATGTTTTTGTAATGATAGTATTTTGAACTGATCCTTTACGTATTTTCTTTCCCTAACCTATCTTTGGAATCTTGCCTTAAATATATATTGTTTTAAGGTAATATGCCTTCTAAAACCCAAGATGGAGGCAACGACTTAAATAGAATCTAATTTATGGGTTGTGGAAGAGGTAGTCATCACAATTCCTCACCAAGTTATCATCACGAGATTTCTCAAGAGGAACAACATCAAGAGGATCAAGGCGAGGAGAGAAGAGAGAAGCAAAGTGAAAGTCAGAATGAGGATTGAGAGAATATTCACATCCACCAGCTTTTGCAGGATATTCTAGGTCCTTTAGGGCCTGGACAATGTAGGTTTGAATGGGATGATTCCACCATCCTCAAAAAGTGGAAAGATATAAGTTTCAAAGTCCCAAGAGGAGGAACCCAATGGAAACTGAGGATGCTATTTTGGTTGCTCATATGAGGGATCCTCTTAGGTCTCAACCTCCTATATCTGATGGTTCCATCAGTAGGATTGATGTAAATACTTGGATGATTAACTTGGATAGATTCTTTTCAATGCATCCCTATAGTAGAAATACCAAGGATGGGTGTGTTATTATGCATCTCGAAGGATCCAAATTTACTTAGTGCCATGTAAAGTAGCAAAAGCTTTATTTAAGTATGTCTATAGTCTCTTTGGATTTATTCCTTAAGATATTTTAGCCTCATTTCCTATCAAACCAATAGAGATAGAAGTGCATAGATGATTTCCATAATCTATGTTAGTCTCTATGTTTTCTAAGGAGTATGAACACCTTTTTTTTGAGCTTAAGTTGTATTCAAGCTTTAGGGACAATGAGGCTATGATGGTTCAATATTTTGTTAGAGGCCTTGATGCTTGTATTTCTAGAGGGGTTCGGGTCTTAAAACCCAAAGACTGTTAAGGCTGGAGTGAATAAGGTTGTGTTACTTAAGTATAATTTGGCCATAGCCCTTGGTGGCTAATTTGGTGTTCAAACTAGTGGTATTCCATTTTTTTATTTATGATTCATGGAAACTACTCTCAGAGAGATATAAAATATAAGAATCATCTTATCTCCTCAAAGGGTGGTCAAAACCAATGGAAGAAGAAATTATTTCATCATGGTTGGATAGGTGGTTGTTACTTTGGGAATTTATACAATTGGCAGTGTAATAGGAAAATCTCAACTAGCCAACCTGCTCAAAGTCCAAAGTAGAATGTTAACATAGGTAGCTTTCAATAGTCATGTGTATCTTTGGAAAGAAGAAAATTTGGTAGAGAAGGAGGTTGTTTTTCTTGTGAACAACATGGCCACATTGTTGTCAATTTCCCTTAGTGACTAGCATAGGTTTTTAGTCAGATATATGAAGCTTTTGAGCCTATACTTGGGGATGCTAGAAGAACCCACAGAGTGTTTACAACAATTGATCATCACCAGGCCAAATATTAGGGCACAATGGTTGAGACTTCATGTGCAATATGAGGTATTCCTATTTTTATTTTATTTCCCCTTATATAATAGAACAATATGGGTTGGTGGATGTAAAGAAAGATGTTGGGGTGGAAGGTTGAGTTGGTCTCTGGTGATAGGGTGGCTATAGACTCTTGTCCATATTTGCGAGTTAAATCTGGGCACATTCACAACCTTAGTTTATCTTTGCATTATACCTTTGGGATCTTGTATAGTAGTCCTAGGAATGGACTAATTGGATGCTCATGGGGCTATCATTCATTTTTAGAGCAAGAGTATTCAATGTGTGTACAATGTTGGTAGAGATGTAGAGATTTTGGTAATCTATCAATCCATATCCATTTACATGATTAATGCTATTAATTTAAAGCACTATATCTAAAAATGATATCAGCTATTTTTTGTTACAATGAATGATTTGGATGATAAGTTAAGACACATCTCTTAGTCGTCCTATCATTTAGAAGTTTGTGAATGTTTTTTTAGTAAGATTTTAGGCATGCCACCAAAGAGTGACATATACTTTTGCATTAATATTATTCTAGGAGTGTAACCCATTTATGAAACACCTTATCAAATGACCACTTAGGAATTGAGTGATCTTTGACTGCAATTAGAAGAATTTTTTGCCAAGGGATTTATTTAGCCCATTACTTATCCATAGGTATGAACCTCTATTCTTGTGTATACATTATCAATGATTAAAAAGGTAATGATAAAAAATAGGTATCCTTTTTCCAAGGATTGATGACCTCTTTGATCAAATCAAGGAGGATAAGGTGTTCTCAAAGATAGACCTCAAGTCTAGGTTTTCACCAGTTGCATATATAGGAGGCAGATATTCACCGAACAAATTTTTGCACCTGTTATAGATACTATGGATTTACAATGGTACAACCCAGATTGACAAATGGTCCATCTATGTTTATGAGTTTGATGAATGGAGTGTTTTTCACATATTTGAACCATTTTGTCATTATGTTTCTTGGTGATATTTTGATATATTAAATGACTATAAAGGATCATGAAGAGAACTTATGTCATGTGCTTTAGTGTCTTCATAAAATTGGCTTTACACCAACTTGGAAAAGTATGATTTATTCTAGAATAAGTAAAATACTTGGGTCATGTTATTAATTCTAAAGAGGGCATTTTTTGTCAATCCCTCAAAAAGTGAGGCAATTTTGGAGTGGCCAACAAATAGAAATGTGTCAGAATTCCATAGCTTCATGGGATTGGCTAGAGACTACCATCAATTTTTTAAAAAAAATTTGTAGGTAACTCATCCAATTAATTTTATTCAGATAAAAGGGAAGAAATTCATTTGGTTAGAATAGTGTGAGATGGCTTTCTAGAACCTCAAGGAAAGATTGACTAGTACACCCATCTTGGTATTTATTAATCTAGTAGGAGATTTTATAATTTGTAATGTTGTTTCCTTCGAAGGAATGAGAGTAGTCCTTATGTAATAAGGACACATTATTGTCTGTGAAAATAATTACCCCACACATGATCTTGAGTTAGTAGGAGTAGTCCATGCTTTACTGAGATAGAGACAATTCCTCTTGGGTCACTGATTTGAGCTGCATAGTGATCACTGCAATCTAAAGTACATCTTAACTCATCCTAATCTGAATACTAGACAATGGTGATAGATGAAGTTTCTTTGTGAGTACAACTTGGAGGTCAAATACATTTAGGGAAAATAAAATGTGGTAGAGGACACATTGAGTAGGAGGAGAAACAAGATATCAATGCTAACTCTTAGTGTGGATTTGTAGATTCAAATTATTTAGGCACTTCTATCAAATACTTGGTATCAAGATGTGAGATTCGAGATTGATTCAGGGAGATATTTGGAAGGTATATTTTTAGGCTACCCATTAGAGACATATGGTATTTTAAAATAATTGGGCCATATTTTGTTCCACCTTCAGAGGGCCTTTGCACATTGACTTTGTCTAAGTCTCATTGTGCACTTTATTGTGAACATCCTGGTATTAAGATGTATGTAAAGCCCTGATAGCCTTACTATTGGTAAGGAATGAAATATGCCATCACATATTTTGTGGAAAGGTGTTAGGAGTGTTAGAGAGTTAAGGAAAAATATTAGCATCTAGCAAGGTTCTTACAACTAAATCTTGTTTCAAAGTGGAAATGGGATATCATTTCAATGGGTTTTATCATGCATCTACCTGTTGCTTCTCATAGAAAAGATACTATCATGTTCACTCTAGAGGGGTTGACCAAGGTGCATGGAACAATATTCTCCTATGTGATCATTCTATATAGCACCTTCATACCCTGAGTTTTCATGGAGGACATCATGATATTGTATGTAATTATTCATAGGATCATCTCAAAGATCTAATGGTCACTTTGACACTGTGGAATTTTTTGCAACATGCTTTAGGATCTCAATTGAAATTTAGTTTAGTATACCATCCTAAGAATGATGGATAGACCAAGTGGGTTAATTAGGCATTGGAGGATACATTATGGATGTACGCCATGGATCAACATACTCATTGGGATTACTTATATTTGGTTGAGTTCACCTATAACAATGGTTATTATAGTACTATTGGCATGTTGCCATTTTTTGATTTATATGGTCGCTATTTCTATACTCCCTTGAGTTAGGATCGGTTAGAGGATCAAGTTATTTTGGGTTCTAATATTATTTGAGATATGGAGCAAGGTGTAGAGCATATCTAAGGGCATCTAGTAGCGACATGGGACCAATAGAAGAAATATGAAAATTCCCATAGAGTGGATATATATTTTTCTATTGGCAATAAAGTTTTCTTGAGATTGCATCCAAAAAATATTTTGATCCATTATGGAAAGGGATCTAAGTTGGTACCTCATTTTTTTGACCCTTTTTAGATCCTTGAGAGGATAAAACCAATTGCTTACCATCTTGCATTGTCACAAGCCTAGCCTACATTCATGATTATTTTCATGTTTTAGTACTTAGACAACATATTTATGATCTGATGTATGTACTTGATTGGAATGCATTTCTAGTAGAGGACAACTGACTAGCTTCAGAGATAGTGCATACACTTCAACAACAAGGACTAACCCTTAGGGGTTATACCATTGAGCAAGTAAGGGTCTAATGAGACCCAAATGACGAGTATCCAATGACATGGGAGGATGCTTTGAGACTTAGGGAACTATCCCTATATGTTTATAGGCTTCCAAGAGTAAGCCTAATCCTAGGGGGAGGATGTAATACCCTTCTACATGATTTTATTTCAATTTTGTGCTTAGGAACTTTTAGGACCTTGCTACATGTGTGTTAGACTATTTATTATGATTTGATGCTATCTTATAATGTTTCAATGCTACTTTATTATGGACACATTGACATTCATAGGACCATTGATTATGTTACCTCATGATCATATTTTTTATGATGACTATATTCATGTTTATGACATATGATGATTATTTATTTATTTATGAGTTATTACAGTACTAAGTCATATATCTTCAAATACTTTGATTATTACTATACTTATGTCACTATTCAACATGTTTGTATGGAGTGGGAAAAAGTTGTGTTACACAGTTATGAGGCCTATGCGATGTCTTGATTCCCCTTCATCGACTGTTATTGTTTGACGCACGATATAAACACACACACACATGTTCATATTTTAGATGCGTGTTTGTAGGTACTAGTTACTGACTTCACTTGAATTGGCTGGTCTGAGTGTACCTTTATATATATATATATATATATATATATATATATATATATATATATATATATATATATATATATATATATATATTGATGACAAAAGAGGGGAGGTAGTGTTAAGTCCAAAACCTAAACCTAATCCAATCCTTCATTCTACATAATGTTAATAATATTTTTTTCTTACCCTATCGAATGTGTTAAGACAATAGGTATCCAATCACCTTGGTTTGAGTATGTAATTATGGCTTGATGGTTTCATATGTCTTGTCTTGCATGATGAATATATAATTATGCTTATTAAAGTTTATTGTGGTAATAATATTATGGTAAAAAATATTATCATAATTAATCATATTCATATGGTTATTGTTAATATGGATAGTCATTATGTGCATAAGTGTATACATCGATTAAATAATATTATGGGATATTTATTAAAGTAATGTTACTAATTATTTAAATTTTGATGATAATTACTAATACTTTAATTATTAAACATTAATGTCATTGTTAATTATAAATATGATTGAATAACATTATTATTATTTAATTATCAATTATTAACAAATTTTAAAATCATGAAATTTTTATTTATTTCAAAATTCATGTGTTTTGTAAAAAATGAAAGTATTCAATTTTAAGGTAATTCAATTTTGGGGTTTTTCTAATTGGAATTCTTGATTTCTTTTTTTTTGAATTATTTTGGGAGAGATTATTTTAGATTTAATGGGGATGTATGTTGTTATTTGGGGAAGGGATTTATCTTTGAATTTTTGGAAAAAGAAATCATGAGAGAGAGAAAGAGAGCATTGCTCAATCTCTACGGGTCCTTGAAGACAGATTGGGGAGTTTTGGATTACATTCTTTTATTCTTCCTCTCTCTGGTCTACTATTCATAATTTGAAGTATGTAAATAAATCCCACTTTGATTTTGTACTTCAAAAATTGTAATTTGACATGTGTTTGTATCACTTATCAACCCTATGATTGGAGGGAACTTGGCAAAGTTTCTTCTATTCTTCTTTTTTCAATGTTTTGAATATGTAGTGCGTGCATTTTAATCTTCATACAGTCAAGTATTTTGGAAGTATATGTCTACACTTTACCATATCAAACAACCATTTCTTATGGTTTGCATTCTATCTTCTAGTAACTGCAATTTATTTGGAGTTTGGTGTATGTTTTTAGTCTTGTGTTTTCATAGCCATTCTTCTCCCCTCCCTAGCTTTGCATATGTATAACTCAAGAGAACTAGCATTGGTTTTATCTCTGCATTTTTTTAACCTTATAATCCCATGCCATTTTCATTAAAGAATAGCTCTTTCCTTGCATGTGTTTGATTCATGAAGACCCCTTTTTGCTAATGATGGGTGAATAGTTGATGCCTTTTTGTCTAAATTAAAACCATGCCTTTTTTTTGAAACTTTATGTTGATTGTTTAATAAATTTTACTCCTACTTTTAAGCTCCTATTTCCCATACACATAGTTCTTGAAAATGCTCTATCTTTGGCTATGTATAACCCTAAGAAATCATGCTTTTGACTAGGAGTTAGTGTTACTTATTTTGCTACATTTTGATAGCTTGGAAATGTTTTTTTTTGCATCTTTTATTTACTATTTCATAGCTTATACATCACCATGTGTTGGTTTATGTTTATTTCCCATTATTTTACCAATAATAAAGTAATCTATCTTTGTGTGCAATAATTCCATGAGGGATGTGTTCTTTTGTCTTGTTTATCTTCATGCCAATGTCAAAGAAGAATTCTTCCTTTTCACGTGTCAACTATAAGGAACCATGCTTTTTGCTCAGTTTAGTTTATGATTAAAGTCTGTGTTTGGTGTTTTCTTTCCTCCTCTTTGATTTAGTGTATTTTGTGCTAGTTCATAGTTTGTTTAATTTAAAACATAAGTTATTTGTGCAGGTTATTAGTTGACCATTTATAATAGTAATCCATAGGATTATTTAATAAATACATTTGGTTATGGGTTTATAATTTAAGTTTTAGATTATGGTTTTTATAGACCTATGAACTATATCTATTTAGTTAGTAATCGCCTTATTCGAAATTATATTTATGGTGTTAAGTTCAATTATATTTTCTTTAATGACTTAAATTGATTTGGGAATGTTCATAAGAATATTATTAAGCAAGGTTCTTGTTAGTATACATTTTAAATATTTATATGTGGTTTATAATAATAGTGCATCTCGAAACATGTAATTGTCATGGGATGTGTAACTCAATTTGGTGTCATGGTTTATCTTTCCTTACCAGAGGTTATGGGTGCGTTGACATTTTTAGTCTTGCATGGGTGATCTCACAAAACCGTGTCCCACTTTTGGGGACAAAGGAGAATTGTGCATCCAAAATTCTCCATCTTTGACCCCTTTGAGTGAAGGCCAAAAACCCCTTCATGCAAAAACTGTGACATAGGGGTGTTCATGCAAAGAGGGTTCTTCACGTGAACCCCGTGACATGGGGGGTTCACTTGAAGGCCCCCTTCGAGTGAACACCCCCTAACTAGACTTTTTTATAATTTTTTGGTGAAGTTGTCATTTTCACCATTCACTTTTACTGTTTCATGAACCCCAAGCATTGGAGCGAACACCGTGATGACCAAAGGCTGACGTAAGTGTCCTTTCAGTAATTTTGACCTCTCACCGACTATTGTTGATACTATCTGGACTGATTTCATCCTTTATTTATTTATTTGTGATTGTAAAGTATATGTTTTAAAATTATTTTAGTTAGTTTTCCATTTTTAGTAATTTTTAATTAAAAAAAGATATATATTAGAAAATGTTAGAAAAACTTAGAAAACATTAGAAAAATTTAATTTAAAAAAAAATTAATCTACTTAGTTACATCAGTAATTTTTATTTTTAGTAATTTTTAATTATTTTTTATTAGAAAATTATTAGAAAATCTTAGAAATGTTAGGAAAATTTAGAAAATTATTAGAAAGTGTTAGAAAAATTTAGAAGATTATTAGAAAATGTTAGAAAATTTGAGAAAACTATTAGAAAAATTTAGAAAATGAGTAGAAAACTTTAGAATATTTTAATTGGGTAAATGTATGTTTCATTTTTGCAATTTTTAATTATTGTATTATATGAAATTTTTACCTGAAAATTTGAAAGAAAATAGAAAAATATTAGAAATTGTTTAAAAAGATTTAGGTTGCAATTTTTACTTCTTAGACACATGTATTCACTTTCATAATGTCCTTCCCCCCTCTTTCTCTCTCTCTCTCTTAGAAATACACACACAAGTTCACTCACTTAAACGTGCATGCACAATTTTTCCTATCCCTCACCCTCTAAGACTCTTTCTCCCCCCCCCCCCCTCTCTCTCTATTTTCTTAACTCTTGAGCTAATTATCTAACTAGGTGTGATTGCATTATAAAATAGTTTATTTGTATTCACATCATGCCATTTAGGTTCATTTACATTTAAATTATCATTACATCCATTTTCATATGTATCATCATATAAATTAATTACAGACATTGGTCATATTAATTGCAATTAGTTGTTTAGTTTCATTACCACATGGTTGCATCATAATTATCATACTCCTTATCATATATAGTCTTATTTTCATTTTCATCATAATATGAGATCAATATTTCTATATTCATTTACCATATAGTTGCATTATCATGTTATCATATTCATTATCATTTGCATATTAATTTCATTTAGATTATCATGCACACTCATATAAGCCTAATCTCAAATGTTACATGCTCCATCATCATACTATTACTAAATGTCACATATGCATAACCAATGCATCTTGCATCACACATGTTAGAAATTAAACATCATCACACACGCATACACAAAAATGCATTGAAATCCTCTCTCTCCTAATTTCCTTAACTCTCTTAACCCCCCCTCAAGATCTCCCCCCCCCCCCCCCCCCCCCCCCTCTCTCTCTCTCATCCATAATTTAGAATTGGACATGTATTTTAGATTTTAATATTATTTTATAGTTAATGACATGGTTTTATGTCAAATTTGTTTCCATTTTACATGAATGATATTAATGTACTTAATTTTTAATATTTAACATGTTAATCCTAGATGGAACATTCTCAAGATGATGTACCTCAACTCACAGCACCTCAAGGTGGTGCACCTGATGATGGCACACACCTTGATGTTGCTCACATTCTTGATATTTGTAGCATATTTTAGTTCACTGACATAGAGATGGAAAGATTGAGAGTTTCCATTAGTAGATCTCAGGATGGTTCGTACAGAGATATTTGTACCACTATCCTATCAAGTCTCAAGAAGTTGACTCTACACATGATATCTCATACTTAATTTACCCCATAGATCATAGATGATATTTTTCGAGAGTTGAGAGCTAAGATCTTAGGTGATGTGTCCTTAGATACGGTCCAAAGTCATATCCCTTAGGACATCATCAAATGAGAGGTCTTCCCATATTATGATGGGAAGTCCAAGGTGATCTCATTCCAGGTTACATGGTGCATGATTGTTGAGATAACATCTATGATCTACCCTTGATTCCTTGTAGCATATGTTCCTTATCCTAATAATAACCATATTTCTTTCTATTTCTCAAAGAAGTTGTATATTGAGATCTGATTAGGTCTCAATGCCAACTATCTAGATCTTCCTCCTTACTTTGGTCAGGGGCGCGATAGATTTGCCAATTGTAATCAGTATCATAGGGTTGATCAAGATGCACCTATCATGAATAGATAGCTGATTGGGGAGAGGTCTCTAGTAGTGGCACCATCGATGGCTTCTACCACTGATAGAGTTTTCATTTCTTCCTAGAAGGAAGAAATTGATAGGATCAACCAGATTTCATCTGTAGCCGCCACCATTACTAATGATACACCAGGTAGATATACTTTGACTAGACCAAGCCAACCCAGATAATCTTCTAAGGTATCATCTAGTGCAGGCCCAAGCGATCCTGAGGCATATAGATCTGTTGGTCTTCCTACACTAAACAATTTATGAGCTCTTTTAGGATCTCATAGTCACTTGGATATGACACTTTATTTTCTTGAGGACCTACTATAGTCATATTCATATATTGCAGATAGCCATAGGATATCGATACATGATGCTAGAGATGTCATTAGAATATCACAGGGTCATATAGTTCCACCATCCCATACCACGCCCTCGAGTCATATGTAGCATAGCTCACAACACTCTGTGGAGCATGACCCGCCCACAAATTACTCCATAGCTACAGAGGCCGAGTTACAAGTTGGTGATGTTTGTATCTGTTGGTACCCATATAGACCCCGCTATTTGAACTTTCGGTGTTGGGTCTTGAACCTCTTTGAACTAAGTTCAAAGTAGTTCAAAGTGATTCAGTTTGCATAAGTAGAGTTCACGGTTCAGAGTTCGATTTTGCAGCACCAAAGAGATTGATGACTGTGTATGCGGCATTGCTGGGAGCCGTGATAAATACTTCATCATCAGAAGATAGCTTAAAGCTCTGTGACTCTGGTCATCAGTTTGTGCATATTTCGCTTTGGTTGGTTCTTCTTGGTTCACTTCCTTATGCACAAAGGGCCTTACAAGTTCGAGCTATACAGGATATTTTGTTCCTGGCCTGCACTCATCCAGAGAATAGAAACACTATTACTTCTATGTCAGAACGGCCCGAATGGCTCTTGGAGGTTCTTATTTCCAATTTCGAGATGGCTTCAAACAAAGTATAGACTGAGGTTGGCATTGGGGAGATTGAAGATCTTGTTCACAATTTTTATAAAGTATAATGTTAGAACATTCTATGCGTTAAAAAGATGGATGGAAGGATATCGAATCCACAATTCATTGTTATGAATAGTTAGCAATGATTGGGGGTTCAAGCACTGGCGAACAGCGCATAAGACACGAAGAATCATTACCGGTTTTTAAGAGGAGGCTCTTGGTAGGCTTGATTGATTTTATTTTTATTTTTTATTTTTTTACAAGAGAGCTTCAGGCCCAGACTCAAGTTATCACCTCAAGCTGCCAAAACTGAAGCAGAATCAGCAGCATACTTATCTGTGGCTTTGGCAGAAAATACTATTGTTGTTCTCGTGCTTGTTGAAGATCATCTTCGTTTTCAATCCCAGGTATTCAATACAGCACCATCTGTTATCGCACCAGGCTCACCTGTTTCTGTTCCATATTCTAGTGGGGGACATTCATCATATTTTGGAAAATCAGCATCAGACGGTATGGATAGTCCAGGAGCTCGAAGAGTTTCATCTCTCAATGATTCTGGAGGTTTTTCTTTAGATGTTCTTGCTTCAATGGCGGACACTAATGGGTAAATTTCTGCAGCAGCCATGGAACGCCTTTCAGTTGCTGCAGCTGTGGAACCTTATGAATCTGTTCGTTGTGCCTTTGTCTCATTTGGGAGCTGCACAGCAAACTTAGCTGAAGGATGGAAACGAAGAAGCCTTATGTGGTATGGGGTTGCTCTTTCACCCACTCAAAAAGCTTTGATGGTGGAGGAAGTGGATGGGAAACCTGGAATTCTCTCTTTGAAAAAGATGAAAGTGGGGAATGGTTTGAATTTCCCCTGATCAAAAAATGTGTCACAATGCTTGAGACTCTGTTGTTGGATGAATCTGGACCTGGTTGTGGGCTTGCAATTGTAGAAGGATCTGAAATCAGAATGGGGGGGATGATTGCATTGCAGTAGTTGTTGGACAGTGACCAACCATTTTTAACAATGCTGAGAATGGTGCTCGTTTCAATGAGGGAAGGAAGAGATTTTGTCGCTACATATGTTTCACCGAAGGGAGAGTGGATTTACTGTGTTGGTGAAGACAGGAATATCTATTGCCTCAGTCATCTATCCTGCTATCGGCAAATTGTTGAATTGATTGTATCACCAGATAGCTGTGAAGGTGTTGTGTTGACAGTCGCGCGGAGGAGTCAACAGTCATATGAAAGGTGTGCGGCAGAACCATTTAGAATGGTTGATTTCCGAAGATTAGTGTGAAAAGCATGCGGAAGTTGGTAATAGAGGAACACGACTGTGGTGTCTTGACAGTCTCGGGAAGTGACTCGATAGAGAAACATCCACATCGCAAAACAAGCAATAAAAGGTGGCGGAGACTATGACAGTCATTGCGAAAGGGACCCGAGTTGGAGATGTGTGCTCGATCACCTGCATTTGGCATAAGGATATAAGGTATGTGCGTGTATAATGGCTGATGATCGGTCATTGTAAACTGCTTTGGGTTTAATATAAATCCATTACGGAGCCACTTTTGGGTTGCTGTTTATATATCAGTGAAATCGCACTGCAATAGTCCCGCATGGTGGTAGTAGCTTATGAATGAGTAGTAAGGTGGCAGTCTATCCTTCGCATGGACAAACAAGGCACGAGGGAATAGTGAAAAGGTAGTGCTCCTTGAGAGTTTGAGTTGGAACCGACCACAAAGTGATAAGGAGCAGTTCCGACCACGAATGATCTGTCTGGTATAATATCATCAGTGATGATCAGCAACAGTCTGGGAAGCTGGAACATCTCACGAAGGCACACGAGAAGAACATAATTGGTGTTACACATCACCCTCATAAGAATTTGCTGATAACATATGGCGCATTGAACTCTATAATGCTCGAAATCAAATAGTGACAGGTAAGTCCGTAAAGGAAATGTGGCCAAATTCACTAATGACAAACACCAAGATGGCGGAGTCGGGTGTTTGAAGACACAGAGATGTATGCCAACTGTTCAACAGAATTCTCGTGTCTATATCAGAGGCAGTGGGAACGCGAGCCCAATGATGATCAACACGTGTTTGCCAGGAAATTTCACTACCGAAAGCCCAACACAGTTATCTCATGTCAGTATAGTTATAGAGGGATAAACATTTCTAGACAAGTATTGCCTTGGTGAATTCAATAATAGTCAATTATTGGTCTGATATATCACTTTAAGGGACAATCTCTCAGATTTTGGTCATCTTTCTTTCAACACTTGCCGAGATTATTGACGGGTGAATTTCATGTCATAGACATTCAAAATGTCATTATAAAATGAATTTTCCCATAACCAAATCATGTTCCACCCGTTAATATACCTATATTGTAAAAGGCTTGTATTCGCGTGGCTATAAAACAATGTTTATAATGATATAAACATATGAGTAAAAGATGAGTCATCTCTTGTTCCCGAGAACCGGTTGCCATAACCGTTTATCAGTTACAGAAACTGAAAGGAGACTTTCGAAAGTTCTTTTTAGTGCAGAAAATCAACCTTCGCTAGGGTTCCGGATTCCACCTTACCCGGGAGACTTTGTGCCAGGGGAGGGATAGAAGTCAGGATTTTTATTGTAATGCAGAGAAAGAGAGATTTTGGTTTTCGGATAGTGATTGGTGTACAGGAACAGCAGTATCTTTATTATTTTGTTGTGTCCAAAGAAAGAAAATGTCAACATATTAAAACTTTGATTTTGAATGCTCACTTTTTGATTGATATTCATCTTGGAATGATATCGGTTTTCTTTGAATATGTATCTGTCACATTTGATAAGCAGCACGATTATCTTTAGACTTTGTGCTCCAGTTTTTCGTGTATTTGGAAAGAATAGTCTATCTTCCTCTCTTAGTTTCTTTTTGTTATGCAGCATTTAAGAAAATGATCTTTGTATCGTTTAGTGTTTATCTTTTTTCAGTTAGTTAGTCCCTTCACATCTATATCATGTTTACGGATAGATGTTTGTAAACCTTTATTGCTTTTAGGTTAAAAGCATTATTGATTATAGTTTAGTTAATTCATTGTAAATCTTACATGGGGAGTTGTACCCGAATAATTCAAAGGGCGCTTACGCTTTTCAATAGCAAAGTGACCCAACTGTTAGTGCAGATCAAGTCTTCTTGTTTGGGCATTTAGGGTTAATTTGTAATCGTTTTCTTTGAAGACAAATCTGTTCACCAACAGTATCATAGTTGAGGGCCTAGAGGTATTTGAGGAACAAATGCAAGGGTAAGGCAGGTGGAAATCAGTAGTGATATAGGATTGTATATGGATATGCTATTGCATCCTTCTAACTCTACACCACTCCCCTCTAAGATACACACCCCCCTACACTCCTCATTACTATAGAGGGTTGGGACCAAAGATGGTGCATGTGATGGAAATTATGTGGATGATATGATGATGTGCGTTGATGATAATCCTTCTCCTAAGACCTAGGTATTTAATTTGATTTATTTTAACATCAATGAATACTTTTTCAATTTCTATTTTATATTGTACATAGTTCAATTATTTGTAGCCACATGTACTAATTCCTATTCATGTATAATATTCTGTCGGCATAGTTAGCCAAGCACATTACCTCTAGCCTGGGGTCAGAGTGTATGTGTAGGAGAGATTCAATAGATGTGACTCCTAGTACCTAGGTGAGTTTTAAGTACTTTTAAAAATGTGTGAAAATTTATATGTTTTAAATTTTTTACATGATTAGATAAGTTTATATATAATTAGTTGTTGTAAAAAATTTACAGTGGTCAGTTGTTGCTACACATCCATCAAATACTCAGGACATTAGTCAGAGGGATTCTTTATTCATATGCATATTGATGACTCCCTAGTTTAGGATGTTGCATCTTTTATGCTACTAGACTTATACATTTTATTATTATATATTTTGCATTTTTGTTTATGATTCAAGACATATTTATATGCTATGGACTTAGACATGATTAATGTGTTACATTTATGAAATGACATATAGATTTATATACTCTAGATGTATACATAGATGATTTATGTGTTTATGCTTGACATCTAGATGATTTATTTGTTGTTTAATATTTGACATAAATAGATTTACATACTTTGATTCTGTGGATAGATTATTTATGTATTTATGCTTGATATAGATAGATGTAAATGCTTAAATCTACGCATGTTTATATTTGATTATATGCTTATTTAGATGTGTTTATCTATAGATATTTTATACAAGTGTTTATTTGGGTTATATATGATGTTTAAATCTAAATGTTTTATATACTTTGGGTCCATGGATAGATGATTTATGTATTTATGCTTGATATAGATAGATGTAAATGCTTAAATCTACACATGTTTATATTTTATTATATGCTTATTTAGATGTGTTTATCTATAGATATTTTATACAAGTGTTTCTTTGGGTTATATATGATTTTTAAATCTAGATGTTTTACATATGTGTTTATTATGAGATCAATAAATACATGTGTTTGTGATGTTTGATAGTAATTAGTACATAAATTATTGATGTTTTACATGTGTAAATGTATACTTATATGCATACATTCTACATGTATTAGTGATGTTTTACATTTTTTTATCTAGATAATGTGTATTACATGCATACATGCTAATGTGCAAAAATTAATCTTCTCTAATTGATTAACATGTTTAAATAGCAATACATCAATTAGTCAAAAAATGAAATAAAAAAATAATTTATATCAAATAATACATCCCCTTACGTCATCATAACCTAAATAATGTGCATCCCCTTAAGGTCATTTGAGCAAAAATTAATCTTCTCTAATTGATTAACATGCTTTGATTCACAAGTTTAAATAACAATACATCAATTAGTCAAAAAATGAAATGAATGAAATACTTTTTATCAAATAATACATCCCCTTAAGTCATCAAAACATAAATAATACATCCCCTTAATTCATCATAACCTTAATAATGTACATCCCGTTAAGTTCATTTAAGCAAAAAATAATCTTCTCTAACTGATTAACATACTTTGATTCACATGTTTAAATAACAATATATCAATTAGTTAAAAAATGAAATGAATGAAATATATTATGTAAGATAATACATCCTCTTAAGTCATCAAAACATAAATAATACATCCCCTTAAGTCATCATTACCTAAATAATGTACATCCCCTTAAGGTCTTTTAACAAAAAAATAATCTTCTCTAATTGATTAACATGATTTGATTCACATGTTTAAATATCAATACATCAATTAGACAAAAAATTAAATATTTTATATCAAATAATACATCCTCATAAGACATGGACACCTCAATAGATCAATTGAATATATCCCCCTAAGACATGCACACCTAAATAGATCAATTGAATACATCCCCTTAAGACATGCATACCTAAATAGATCAATCGAATAGTAACTAACTCCTACTTTTACAGGCTTAGTAATCATTGCAAATATGCATACGTAAATAGATCAATCGAATAGTAACTAACTCCTACTTTTACAAGCTTAGTAATCATTGCAAATACATCTCCTACACAATAAATAAATACATGAATACTTACTTCATTATAGATCTAGATATATACATGTTTTAAATTAATTTATTATATCTACCAATTTTGACCAATCCTGAAATATGGCCATAATTAGTAGAAATCAAAGGAATGTCATCAAAATTGTTTATCTTCATCTTCAAGTGTATTAGTAACAACAATTTGCACCAAATTAAATGCACCTACATATCCACATTTCTGATTGTTACATTCGTCATAGTTTTCAACAATTCAGTGACAACAAAAGCACGTGTAATATCGAGTGTTCAATGTCCAATTACAATAATTTGTACTCATAACTGAATGCAAAGATTGTGTCTTCTCTATCCTCTTTCAACCATGCAGGGTTCTTTATACACACCTCAACATATATAGAATATGAATTATGAATTTCACTTTTAAAATATGAATATAAAAGATGTAAATTTTAAACAAGACTATATCACATACGTACAATTTAGACACACATACTTGTTATCTCCCAAAATACTCTATGTTTTACTACTTGACTTGTTCTTGATGATGTCACAGCCTCATTTGGTGCAAAATGTGTCTTGAACCATTCAAAAACATCATGTTCATCTTTTATACGAAATCCCTGGTAATTCATCTAATACTTTCATAGAGCACGTTTGATGCAAGCTTCTGCACCATCATGTTCACCCTTTCCACGTCCACTCTAAAAAAGACTCCAAACATGTGATATTTTATTATGATGATATCTACATAATGCATAAAGTGACGTGGATGATTTGAATTGTGCCACACATCCATACGACCAAAAAAAATGCTTATCAATTTTTATGCCCCTTTCAAATTTTAAAAAAACTTTGTGAAATAGTATTCTACATAACGAGTGTCATGCTCTTTATCATCACTAATATAAAAGTGATATTCTTTCTTAATGACCCATGCTTCAAATTTATTCTCAATTCCATCAAAATATATTTGAGCATGTCGATAACACACCTGTACATAATAGTAATCTTATATGAATAATAGTATTCTGATTGAATGGCCTTTTGATGAATAAAATAATAATTTTCTGCAAAATCAACAACTTGCAAAATAGTTCTAAGTGGAAAATTATCTCTTAGTGTTTAAAATTGTTGTGCTTTCCACTTAACAAAAAAAGTGTGGTGTGTGTTGGGTTGAATCATTTTTCAAATATTCTCCATAAATGATCCAATAGTTATGTCCTCTTCAACATATTCTAATCTTTTGGATTCTTTCCAAAATTTTGTTTCATTCTTTACATACTTGTAACTCTTTCAATTTACCATCTTTGTCACATCAATGTATTTATTATTGAAATGGAAAAGAGCGAAACCACCACATGTTTCACAAATTCCTTTTATGAAATTTATCTGACTAATTGCATCATCTCTTTTGTCATATAAAATAGATGATATGAACTACTTCATATACTAGGAGGAACATGGTGAAAACCATAAGTGTCTTCTACAATCTTTTGAAAAACATGATAGTGGAGATCAAATTCAATATGATAACAAAAACAACAAGTTTCAAACCCTTTTTTTGTCTTCACATAATATGGCTTCAAACTTTCAAACAATGTTTTCCCAATCTTTATATTAGGACTAGAACTGTAAAATGACACATACATTTGATGTTACATTGTGTCCAACAAATGTTTAGCATTATAAAAATATCCTATGTCTGATAACATTTCTACAATTTGATGAAGGATGAGTATTATCTTTCCAAAATGATGTGATTGAGTTTCTGATTACATCCTCAATCATATCAGAATGAGGAGATCTACACATAATTTCTCAATTGCCTTCCAAGGTACTATCATCCAAAAATATTCTCCTTTTAACATATCATGATATTGTTTTTCTACTAAAACCAATCTCAGATGAAATTGAAGATATTTGTCTTTTTTGGGGCATAATGTTACCTACAATGAATGTCAACATCACTCTTCTTGTAGTGCCCATCTTTACATTGATATTCCTCCCCTCTAAAGCCCAAAACGTTATTAAAATTTTTAATAATACCATTTCTCATGCCATAAAATTTTCTCTTTTTTGATGTTGTGTCTATACCCAAAAATTTGAATGGCTCTTGCAACTTTTTTTTAGAAGTACAATTGAAATCAATTGGGATTGTTCAAGTGTTTCAAGGATATAAAATTTAGCCATTATTTCTCTTGCTATACTATTCATTAACCTCTTCTTAGAGAGAGTAAAGGGTTGTTCAACAAGTGATCTAAATTTCTGGTATATGATCTAGATTTCTATAATTAATTTTTCTCTTTAGAGTTTGAGATAGATTTATATATTCATCCATACTAGAAGGAGGAAGTGATCTTGACCCTTCTCTAACATCATCCATTTCAAGTAAATGATCTAGATGTGTATAATTAATTTTTATCTTTATAGTTTGAGATAGATTTATATATTCATCCATACTAGTAGGAGGAAGAGATCCTGACCCTTCTCTAACATCTATTTCTTGAGCTTCTATAGGAGATGATCTCGACCCTTCTCTAACATACATTTCTTCAACTTGGGTTGACCCTCCTGCCCGATCTTCTCCATCATCTTGTACTTGTTGATTGCGAGCTACGTGCATAATTTTTTTTATAAAAAATTAGAGAAAACTTAAAATAGAGACATATAAAGAGGGCATGTGAATAGATTTTACACACACACACACACACACACACACACACACACACACAGAATTCATCTTAAGGGGATGGGGGACTAAAAATAAAGACAGATAAAGATCACAAGTGAATAGAGTAAAAATGTTATATAGAGACCTAAATCTAGAGTAAAAAGATAGATAAATATAGTACATATCCACCTAGAGAGAGAGCGAGAGAGAGTAAAAAGATATAAAAATATATAAAAGCTAAATCAACATATAAAGAGCCTAAAGGGGTACAAAGAGACATAAATAGTGTCAAAAGGAAATGGAGAGATCTAAATAGATTAAAAAGAATATAAATAAATAGAAAAATATTTTTTGTCTTGTGTGGTCCTAAGGGGTCCTAAGTAGAGTAAATATATATAGAGAGAGAGGTTCAGTTTGAAACATACTTTATGTCAAAAAATAGAGAGTCTTAATTGCCTTGGGTGGTTGTAATGAGTCATCATATGTATTAATGGGTCATGTGAGATGTATTAGTGGGTCCTAAAAGATTCTAAGATATAATAGTGAGTTTGAATGAGTCCTACAATACATAATTACATTAATTTGTCCTATAATGTCTTAAGGGGAACTATGATAACATTAATGGTTCCTAGGATGTCTTAAGGGATCTTGAGTGTCTTAAGAGATCTTAAAGGGTCCTCATATGTATTAATAGGTCCTAGGATACATTTATGAGTCTAGGGTACATTAATTGACATTATGATACATTGATGGGTCTCATGGCATTCTAAGGAGATTAAATTAAAGATGCATACCTTCTTTAATTTTAAAATAACATGTCGATGAAGCTTCATGATTTTTTTCTCTATCAAGTAACCACTTTCTTATAGATTTATGTTTCCTTGCCTTCTTATTTCCCATTTCCTTTCTATAAAAAAATGCATTTGAAAAATCACCACGAATCAAGAAATACCTTTGAAAAATCACAATGAATCAAAAAAAGTGAATTAACTTGAATATGTTTTTATAAAAAAAATGAAAAAAAAAATTATTTATACTCCACAGAACAGTGACGTCTGAAAAAAAAATCGTCAAACCCACTTCGAGTAAATATGGTTAATTAATAAATAAGCGATGGTCATTGTCGTTGTGTTTGTACTAGGCATGTACATTCAAAGGGGCCTTTGAGTGAAGGCCTATGTGTTCAATCAAACCCCCTTCACATGAAGGGGTATTCGTACAAAGGGCTTAAATTTGGCCTTCTTCTCAGAAGCCAAATTGTTTCCACAAATTTTTGCCCATTGAGAGTCTCGATCAATGACCAAAGAGAATAATCCTCAGAAACCAAAATTTTGAATGATGCTACTTGATGCAAGGAGGACATGGAGTAGTCAGGGCCAAAGGCTCACCTAACTATCCAGCCACCTTGCAAAGTAATACACAGTGGAAACAACAACATAGAGAACAACACCAAGGAGAGAAGGAACAATACACTTCATTGATTCATCCAATTACAACATACATTCCCGACTTTGAGGCCTTCTAGGTTACGTCCAACAAGATTTATCAATTAATTTTTTTATCTCTAATTTCCCAAAATCATTGCCTAACCTAAACCTAGACATCCATATTTATACTTGCCAAAATGGATTACATAAGATTCTAGATCATTACAACAAAGAAGGCCAACCATAAAATGGTCAAACGCACATCTTAAGACAAGATCCAAACATTAAATTCACAACCCAAATTAAATATAGGAGTCAACTCCAACTAGAAACCAAACATAGAAAAACTCGATCAAAGAAGAACTGAGCATCAACAAATAATGGGTTCACTCAGTACAGGAAGGAACGCTAGGCCAACACTGAACAACTTAGCACATATAGGAACACTTGGCCAATACTGGACATCTCGATACATAGGAATGCTTAGTAAAGACTGCAACTTGACAATGACTGTAACTCGACACTTGCTAGTAGAATGAACAAAATGAGGAGGATTGCAAGGAAACCCATGATGCTCCTGCATCAGACAATCAAGGTTGAAATAAATGATTCTCTTGAATCATTGAGATGTGACAACTTGAGCTATTCCACTGGTCTATTCTTCCATTTTACCAAATAGTCATAGTAATCTCTTCCTCTTGTGCTTTTACCAATCCTCTGATCCAATATCTATTCAACCTCTTCAACTTGCTTCTTAGGATAATCATCTGACATAACAACTTCATCATCTGACTCATGATACTTATGCAAATCAGCAATATTGAATATAGGAGATATATCCATGTCATCAGTTAACTCAACTTCATAAGCATTACCACTATCAGAATTTCTCAAAATTCTACAAGGACCAAACTTCTTCATTTTCAGCTTAATGTATGTTCCAACAGGAAATCTTCCCTTCTTTAAATGAACCATTACCTCATCACCAACTTCAAAAATATGATGTCTCCTAGACTTATCAACATTTTCCTTATACTTCTAATTACTTTGTTCCAGTTTCAACTTCACTTCCTCATGTAAAGACTTCATAAAATCAGAAAAAACTTCCCCTTTAGAACTTCTCTTTTCTTCAACAACAATATCCCTCAAATCTGATACTCCTCTAGGTTGCATTCCACTAACAATCTCAAAAGGTGTTTTTCCTGAACTCATATTCACAGAATTATTATATGAAAGCTCATCTTGTGCCAAAACCATATCCCAATTACTCGACTTATCTCAAACTAAACATCTCAATAAATTACCCAAGCTTCTATTCACAACCTATGTCTGTCCATCTGTCTGTGGATGGAATGTAGAACTAAACCTCAACTCAGTATCCATCTTCTTCCACAAAGTCCTGTAAAAATAACCAACAAACTTTCTATCTCGATTAGAAATAATACTTCTAGGTAATCCATGCAATCTAATAATCTCTTTAAAGAAAATCTCAACAATATGCACAACATATGATGTCTTCTTACATGGTATGAAATGTGTCATTTTAAAAAATCTATCCACAACAAAAAAATATGGAATCATACCCTATTGTTGTCTTAGGTAATCCAAGAATAAAATCCATACTGATGTCACTCCAAGGTTTCTCAGGAATGGAAATAGGTGTATACAATCCAGTATTTTGACTTACTCCTTTTGCAACTTGACAAAATCCATAATTCCTTACAAACTTCTCAACATCCTTATACATATGTGGCCAATAATACTTTTCCTTAAGAAAATTCAACATCTTATCAATTCCAAAATGTCCAACCAATCCACCACAATGCTTTTCCTTAATCAAATTGACTCTGATGGAAATTCTTGGTATACATAACTGAATTCCTTTAAACAACATACCTTCTTGAATGAAATACTCCTCAAAATTACTTGGTTGTCCTTACAAATTTGGTGCTCTGTACTCTCTCTACGCCTTAGAAAAATTAGGGTCAGATTCATACAACTCCTTCATCTCATCAAATCCAAGAACTGCAAATTTCATCTCGATCAACAAAGAACATCTTATGCTCAATGCATCTACAACTCCGTTAGTAACTCCACTCTTATGCTTGATAACAAATGTGAAACTTTGTAAATATTCAACCCACTTCATATGTCTCTGATTCAACTTATGTTGACTTCCCAACTACTGCAAATCTTTATGATCACTATACAACACAAATTCACTCGGTATCAAGTAATGTCTCCACTTTTTCAAAGCATGAACAATAGCATAAAACTCTTGATCATACGCAAAATATTCCTTTTTAGCATATTCAACTTCTCACTAAAGAAAGAAACAAGTTTATCTTCTTAACTCAACCTAGCTTCTATTGCACTACCACTTGCATCACACTCAACTTGAAATACCTTATTGAAATCAGGAAAAGCTAACATAGGTAACTCGACAACCTTTTGTTTCAAAGACTCAAAAATCTTATCAGCTCCATGTTTCCACTTAAATTACTTTTTATCTCCTCTCATAGTCTCAGTCATAGCATTACAAATAGAACTGAAATTCTTAATAAACTTTCTATAAAAACTATCCAAACCATGAAATGATCTTACCTCACCCACGTTCTCGGGTGTAGGCTACTCCAAAATTGCTTTAACCTTCTCAGGATCCATTTTCAAACCATCAGGTGAAATCAAAAATCCCAAGTACACAATATCTTCTTGCATAAATGAACACTTCTTCAAGTTAATCAGAAACTTCTCCTCTTTCAATCTTTGCAACACTTGTCTAATATGCTCAAGGTGTTCTTCCTTAGTTCTACTTAATATCAAAATATCATCCAAATAAACAATCACAAACTTATCCAAAAATCTCTTGAGAACTTCATTCATCAACCTCATGAAAGTACTAGGTGTATTAGTCAAACAAAAAGGCATAACTAACCACTCATACAAACCATCTTTTGTCTTGAAAGAAGTCTTCCATTCATCACCTTCTCTAATTCTGATTTGATGATAACCACTCTTCAAATCAATATTGGTAAAATACTTTGCTCCACTCAAACAATCCATTATGCCATCCATCCTCAGCATAGGAAACCTATGCTTCACTGTTATCTTGTTAATAGCCTTTGAATTAGTACACATTCTCTATTTGTCATTCTTCTTAAGTGCTAGCACATAAGGTACAACACATGGACTCAAGCTTTCTCTAATCAAACCTTTCTATAACAACTCTTACACTTGTCTGTTAAGATCTTCATTCTCAGTAGGTGTCAATCTATATGGTGCTTTATTAGGAAAACTAGCTCCAAGAATCAAATCCATACAATGACTTATACTCCTTACTAGTGGTAAACCATTAGTAATATCCTCTACAACAATCTCCTTATATTCATTCAGTAAGTCTTCAATTTCTACTGGAGCTCAGTCATCACTATTTTCTGTCACTCAACATTTACTATCATAACTCAGCCTCTTAGGAATTATAGAAAAATAAACTTGGTTCTTCTTCATATCTTTTTCAAATTGCTTTCCATTAACCATGCAAATTTTCATAGTAGTATAGTTTATCTCATCTAGAACCTCAACCATAGGTAACAATGTTCTCTTTCTCCCATTCACCCAATGAGTATATTGATTCAATCTACCATCATGCATAGCATATCTATCATACTACCAAGGTCTACCCAACATAATATGACAACAATCCATAAGCATAAGATCACACATAACTTCATCAAAGTAACTTCCAATTTTGAATCTCACAACACATTTCTCACTTACCAACAATTTATGCTAATCCATGATCCATGAAAAATGATAGGGTTTAGGGTGTCTCAACCTATGCAATTTCAAATTTGTAACTAGCTCATCAAATGCCACATTTGCTAAACTGCCACTGTCAATAATCACTTTGCAACATTTTCCTTCCATCTTACATCTGGTCTTGAAAAGACTTCTCCTTAGGATAGGTTCTTCATCAACTCTTGTATTACACAAATTTCTCCTTACCATTAGATTTTCTCCATCTTTAGGCCTACTTGATGAACCCTCAAGATCCTCTTGTACCATAGCAATTCTATGAATTTGTTCATTTCCATCAGAGTGTCTACACTCAAAAGATCTATGCCCTTCTTTACCACATCTGAAACAATTACCACTAAAACCACTTCTAGAATAAGAATCACCTCTTCCTCGGTATGAACTAGTACCACCTCGGTAAGAGCTACCACCTTTCCACTCGGTCTTTCTTTTATCTTCAATTTTCCACTCAAATTTATCATTATCTTGTGCAGAATTATTAGATCTACCACCTTCACCATAGGATCTACCTCTGCCTCTCTAGTATCTACCACCTCTACCTCTTTGTATTTTTTCATGCTTCTTTTTCAAGATTTCTTCACCTTTCAAGGAATATTGATATGCTTCTTCCACACTATCCAATTTCACAAAAATTATTTCATCTTGAATTCCATATCTCAATCCATTAAGGTACCTTGCAACTTTCTCAACCTCATCATCCACATGTCCAGATCTAATGTCCAATCTATAGAATTCCTCAGTGTATTCCTTCACAGTCATGTCTCTTTGTCTTAGATTTTTCATCTTCCTCAACAAGCTAACTTGATAATCAGCAAGGAGGAACTTCTTCTTCACCTTATTCACCATTTTCAACCAAGTTCTGATCTTTTCCTTTCCTCTCCTTTGTCTATCAGTTTTCAAATGCTCCCACCACAGTGAGGTGTGACCTTTCAACCTAGTGACTGCAATTTTCACTTTCCTATTCTTGGGAGTGCTTTCAAACTCAAAGAACTTCTCCATATCATAGATCCAATCCAACACAAAATTTGTATCCAATTTTCCATCATAACCTGAATAACTTTGACAAGAGGCTTTGAATGTGCCCTAGTCAATACTCTCAACAATCTTTCCTCATCTTGATCTTCCTCAGGTTCTAGATTAGAGTTTGGTGCCTCTACTTCATCATCACTCACATCTTCAAGATGTGCTCATCTCCTCTGGGCTGTCTCCACAACATCTAATCTGGCTGCAATTTGTCTCAACATATCCATTATGGCATTATCAACATTTCCTCTACCTAGAACCATCTTGACAAATATGTTCCTACAAGATTGTAACCCTCTACAAATTATAGGTCAAATCTGCAGATCTACCACCCTACAACCAAATCTAATTTAGGGTTCTACATGATCCAATCTTCTATAGAACAAACCTTAAGCTTTGATAACACCTGACACAAGGAGGGACATGGAGTAGCCAGTGTCGTCACTACTCAAAATAAGCTTTTCAATGAATATGATTTTAATATATATTGAGTCCATTGTGACTTTCTATTTTTAATTTTATTAAACATAGGTTGTCTAACCATTTAGCAACTTTTATATTTGACACTTTTAGAAAAATAGTAAATTAGGGGAAAAAATTATAAAAAATATGTAGGAATTAGGTATTTATGTTATCTTTCTAACTAAAAAAGAAAAAATGAATTTTAATATACATATAAATCAAGTTAGAGCACTCAAAATGAACCTATGTCCAAATTACAATTAGTGTCACTTCATAACTCAATAAAATATAAAATATTCAACCAAATTGAATGAAACCAATTGGATGAACTAGATACTAGTGTTATAAACCTAAATTTGAAAGAATTATGTTTTTGTCCATTTTAGGAAAAAATTTATGCTTGAAAAAGTGAATTCCACTCCTTAATAATGTTGATTTTTCATACAAACTACTTTTTGAAGGAGAAGGAAAAATGAATACAAATCAATTCAATTTTTTTAAAATATGTATATATATATATATATATATATATATATATATATTAGAAACAAAATTCTAATAGTCACTAGTTTACAAATCATCTTCAAATTCTTAATGGTTTTGAAGCAATAGGTGTTCAAAAGTGAATTTTTTTTTAGAATATTCATCTCAATGTCAATGTTGGCCAAAATGTGGGAAACCATATTGTGGAACCACATATTCTTGTTTATGTCTAAATACATATGATCTTATGGGTTGATTTATCTAGTATGCATGTATGTTGCATAGTGGCTTGTGTGATGGATGATTCATAGGTTTCATATGGTTTTGAGAGTGGGATTGTATCTAGATAAGGTTGATCCATATTGGCATGTCATTGTTATCATATGCAACCTATGCCTTGTTTTATTGATAGTGTTTTAATGATATGTTATCTAGGAGCATTGTGGGGAAGTGGCTCACAATGGGGGTCGAGGCCCTAAAGTGGTTGTCTAGGGTAACCTAGTGTGGATTGTGTAATTAAGTAATAACATAATATGATAAACTAGGGATAACATTAAAAAGATAAAGATTAGTGCCTTTCCCATGCCTTGAGTTATATTACAAGCTAAAGATGAGATTGGGAGATGATACATGTCCATTTGTGGGATGTATTGAGCTAGCATGATAATATTTCCTTGTCCACACTAAAGGATTATTTGGTTTCACATAATTTATGACATGGGGGCCAAGGTAAAAAGAGAATGTCCAAAGTAACACAAGGGGAAGGGCTATGTGATGAAACTTCTCTATATGTGTTCTAGATTTCCTCCATTTGATATTGGTGTCTCTTGTATTTTTATTTGATTGTGTTTTGAGAACCTTTGGATACTTTGCATCTTTAGATATTTTAACCATCCATTTCTTATTCTGGATGTTTGTGTGTGTGTGAAATGGTGTCTATCTCCTCAACATCGTGGGATGGTCCTCAGGGTTCCATGTGGTTGAGTGGTAGTGATTCTTCTTCCATCAAGGTGCAGTAGAATTGTTCATGTTTGTGGTGGTTCATAGTTATTATTGTTGCTTGGTGATGCTTCACATATTGTACCGCTTCATATGTATTGTATCATTGTGCTTAGTGATGTATTGAGATACTCAATAAGAAAACATGAATTGAGTTTCTCAAATAGCCTTACAATTATTTAATTCTCCATGCCGGCCTCTAGATCTACCTAGGAGAATGCAACAAAAGCTACCAACAATAAATGCACCAAGTCGGCCAATCAAATCTTCAAGAACTCTAGTCGGTAAGCCAAAATTACCGAGCACTAGAGAAACAACCAAGCACCCTTGAAACAACAGACCATGCAAAGCACCACCCAGCAACATAGGCATCGCTAAGCAAGCACGTCGACCGAGCACCACAGGCATCGCCAAGTACAAGTTCCACCAAGCGCAAGAGGTTTCACTGAGTTCCTTCAGCGACCGAGCTCCCTTCAATAACTGAGACCGTCGGTTAAAGCTGCAACCGAGTAACACAGAACCAAAACAACACACCACATGCAGATGATATGAGTACCCAAGAATGTCCTTGCATCAAAATAACTCCTCAAAACTCCTCCATGGTATATGCAAAGTTAAAACCATATCTCTGGTTACATATATGCCCCATTTTTGTATTTAATTTTTTTAATATTCTATCACAATGTTTATAGATCACCAAGTAATAAATATTAAATCATATTTTTATTCATAAAAACAAAAATAGAAAATAACAATAATATATATTTCATAATAATATCCACTCGGTAATATAAAACATTACTTAATAAATATTATACTTCAATAATATTTATTAAATAATGTTATTATTTTACGTAGTGAATGTTATTTAGAAATAATATATATTATTACTTTTTCTATCCTAAGGCTTGAGAACCTTGAAGAAGGGACACAACACGAAAATGATATTCCTACTGGAGAATTTGATTACTCTAAGTCTTTATCCATAGTCCAAACCCCTGCTGAAGCAATGTTGGACAAGGAAACTCCCAAAATGAGAGGTAGAAAATAAAAAAGTGATAAAGCAAGAGAGGAGATAGAATGATAAGTAGGAGATATTTTCCACAGCAAGTCAAATTGTGATATTGCTATCAAGATTCAATTGTGTAGTTTTTTGAGTCAAACTCATTGACCCATGATTCATGAGTAGTGGTTCAACATGAACCCATCTCTCATGAGAATGAATGGAACACTTAGCACTCATTGGATCTAGGTGATGCTCACAAAGGTGAAGCACTGGGACTTCCCGGGAGGTCACCTATCCCAGTACTACTCCAGTTCAAGTGTGCTTAACTACGGAGTTTCCTCTATGGTTAAACCCACTCTGCTTGCATCCTCATTTGCAAAACCTTCACCAAGTGTTGTGCCTTATGAACCATTCATTAGAAAGCCCCTTAAGCTCATCAATTGATAAGTAGGAGATATTTTCCACAGCAAGTCAAATTGTGATATTCCTATCAGGATTCAACTATGTAGTTTTTTGAGTCAAACTCATTGACCCATGATTCATGAGTAGTGGTTCAACATGAACCCATCTCTCATGAGAATGAATGGAACACTTAGCACTCATTGGATCTAGGTGATGCTCACAGAGGTGAAGCACCGGGACTTCCCGGGAGGTCACCCATCCCAGTACTACTCCAGCTCAAGGGCGCTTAACTACGGAGTTTCCTCTATGGTTAAACCCACTCTGCTTGCATCCTGATAGCAATATCACAACAAGGAGATAGAAGTTGGCTTACAGTCAACTTGGGATGAAAAATTCACATCCATCAAGAGAATGAAAAGGAGAACAAATGGTTTTCCTTGTTAGCAATGAAGATCATAGCTTGGAATGTCAGAGGCTTAAATGCCGCTGACAAGTGTAGTAGAGTCAAACAATTACTTGATTCTAATATGGGGGACATCATTCTTCTTCAAGAAAAAAAATTGTTGCAGGAATTTTATGGTAAATCTATAGGTTCATGGAAGTTTTGGAAATATGTCCACGCACAAGGCCAAGGGACTTCGGGAGGGATTGCAATGTTGTGGAATCCAAAAATAATTCAGGTTCAGATCCTTGGGCAAGACTACAATTGGTAGCTATTCAGAGTAGTCCATTTTGATTTAACCTTTATCCTTTTAAATGTTTGTGGGTCCACCTCGACTTATGATAAGAAAAAGTTATGGTAAAGGTCAACTAATGTCATACAGCAGGAGGAAGAGAAAAATCTTATTATAGGGGGTGATTTTAATGATATCCTATCCATGAATAAAAAAAAGGATGGATATGCCCACTGACAAAAACCATGCACAAATTCTCAACCTTTGTAATAGACGATGATTTGGTAGATATTTTGCCTCACAATGGTTCATTCACTTGGACAAATCGGAGAACTAGATTCTTAGAAATTTTTGAAAGATTAGACAAGTTTCTTGTGTCATGGTGCTGGAAGTTACTAGATGTCTCCATGACAGATGAAATCCTTTCATTTTTAGAATCAGACCATTTCCCTGTCCTCCTAGAAGTGTCTAAAAATAGATCTCAACGGGGACAACAAAAAATCTCATTCAAGTTTGAATGAATGTGATTTAGACACCCACAATTTTAGGATTTTCTTGAGTACTGGTGGTTTTGTGCACCTTTTGCAGAGGTACTAAAATGTACCAATTTTCTAAGAAATTGAGATATGTTGAAGCTCAGATTAAAGTTTGGAATGACAAAGTTTTTAAAAATGTCTTCTCCCAAAAAGAGGTGGTTTCTAAACAATTTACTAAAATTAATGAGGATATCATTTGGAATAGTTTAAACTGAGACACATTTCAGAAATAGAAATTACTGCAGGAAGAATGGTATGAGCTATGTAAGAGAGAAGTGTAGTGGAGGCAAAATTCTCAGGAGTTGTGGCTTAAAGAAGGTGACAAAAATAAAAAATATTTCCATGCCTCAGTCAAATAGAAAAGGGCAGCAAGTATTAGCTTTTCTATTAAAAACTCATAAAATGGTTTGATTATAAATGATGCAAAAAGGCAGACAAGTGGAAGGGGTTTGATTCTTCAAGAAACTCCTCACATGCCCACAATCAAATACACTAGATGAGCTTTCAATCAATGAGTTGTTGAATTTCATACCTTCTCTAGTATCAGCTAAAACCAATAGAAGGCTCATGGGCTCATGGCTCCCTTCAAAATGGAGGAGATTCAAAAGGTGGTTTTTTCTCTTCCTCTGGACAAGGCCCCTAGGCCAGATGGTTTCACAGCCCTATTTTTTTAGAAATGATAGAATTTTATATGTAGGGATCTCTTGGCATCTGTTGAGGAATCAAGGATAAATGCCTCTATGTTGAAGTGCTTCAATATAACTAATATTTCCATCATTCCAAAAACAAAGGAAGCAACTACCTTTGTGGACTTCCATCCTATATCCCTATGTAACACAATATACAAGTTTGTCACTAAGGATATATACTTAAGATCGCAACCCCTCATCCCCATCATCATCTCCTCATAACAAGGGGGCTTTGTTCCAAGTAGGGAAACTATGGAAGGGGCTATGGTTTCCCATGAAGCACTACATTATATTAACACAAATCAGTCTTCCAATTTTGTTTTCATGCTTGACATGATGAAGGCTTACAATAGAGTAAATTGGGATTTTTGTTTAAATTTCTTCACAAATTTGGATTCTCACAAAAATGGTGTAAGTGGGTAAAGGCATGTGTGTCAGGTGCATGATTCTCATTCCTCATTAATGTCGAGCTTGTGGGATTTTTTTCTTCATCATAGGGGGTTAGGCAAGGTGATCCAATCTAACCAATATTATTCATTATTGTGGTTGAGGCTTTAAGTAGATATATCAAGAAGAAATTTGACCAAGGATTATGGCACGAGGTTAATATGGCAGGTACATTAATATCGGTGAATCACTCTTTATTTGTAGATGATACTTTATTATTTGGTAAGTCTTCTGCACAAGAAGCAAAGAAAATCAAGAAAACTTTAGATTTATATACTGTTGTTTCAAACCAGAAAGTCAATGAAAATAAATCAAAGATTTTTTTTTAATACAAATGAGATAGTAGCACAGAGGATCACGAGAGTGTTGGAATTTTAGGAAGAACATTTTCCTTCTACTTACCTTGCGACCCCATCCTTTATCGGGGAAAATAAAACTAGTTTTTGGATTCCTATTATTGATAGAGTGAAGGCAAGGATATCATCCTAGAAGGCAAGATGGGTTTCACTTTTTGGCAAAATTCTCCTTGTTAAAATAATATTTCATCCTTTCCCAACTATTACTTATCTATCCTCAAAGCACCTCCATATATTATTCAGCAGTAACAGAAGATTATCAGGGAATTCTTGTGGAAAGGAAACCTTTTGGAGAACAAAAAGATACCACTGGTATCTTTAAAGGATATGACTCAAAGAAAGTCTACTAGGGGTGTAGCTCTCCATGATTTGTCAACAACAAAAAAATATTTCAGGGGTAAACTTATCTGGAAAATGTATTCCAAACCAGAAGCTAAGTGGTACAAGATAATGCAACAAAATTACCTAGACATCAGCAGCCCCACCAGAATTTTCTCCATCCTTGATCCACCTAAAGGATCTGCAATATGAAATTTTATGTTAGCCTTGAGAGACTTTGTTTGTAGATATGTATCTTGGGAGGTGCATAATGGAGAATGTATTAAACTTTGGGAGGATTCATGGAATGTGATCTCTCCTTCATCTTAGTTAGATCAGTTTGTTTAAATAAGGACCATTACCAAACTCAAATGGGGTTCTTCGATGTGGGATTACATTGCAATAGTTGAAATCTTCTCAGGGAAAGTGATATAGAAAGATCCTAATGAAATATCCCTTAGTAGTCAAGACAATGTATTACTAGAAGGTATTTTCTTGGATATGGAGGTTTTCTTATCCAATAGGAAGGACAAAATAATTTCGGCCCCATACAAAGAGGTTAATCACATAATCAAAGAAGGGTACAAAGCCTTGGGATATCTATACAATAACCATAGAAGAATTCATTCCTTTTTGTTTTGCTGGAATAGTTTAGTGCTCCCAAAGGTGGGTTGTTTTGCATGGCTAGCATTGAAGAAAAAGGATCCTAATGAGTGATAGGTTGGTGAGGCTCGGTATAGCCAAACCATTTAAGTGTGTACTTTTAAATGAGGTAGAGAAAAATGTGGACCATCTACTACTTAATTGTCCCTTCTCACAATAGTGTTGGTCTTTTGTGATGAATAAACTTTAAATTTATATGCCTATGCCTTGTAAAATTTATGATGTATTTGAATCTTGGACAATTTTATTCATAGGCTTGACATTTGCATGCTTATGGAAGTGCACTCTTGCTGTAGTAATTTGGGCCATTTGGTGGGAGTGTAACAAGATAATTTTTAGACAAGAGTCATCTCCTCTATTTAAAGTGCAAGAAGGATTGGAAAATTCAATTTCAAAAATTGTTAATGCAAGTACATCATTATCTAAAGGTATACATTACTTTTCAAATTGGGACAATCAAATATCAAAGGATTGGACATGCATTATCCCCCCATGGGCACTGCTCCTAATTGGGAATCGATTCATGTAGTTAATCAGTCATTAATTAAATTGCTCCCACCTGAAAAGGAATTCATAAAATTGAACTTCGATGGTTCATCTAGAGGTAATCTAGGTGCTTTTGGGTATGGAGTTTGTATTTTTAATTGGCAAGGGAAAGTTATCACTATGAAGTCTGGGTCTTTACCTATTGGAACAAATAATGTTGCAAAAGCACAAGCACTCCTTGTCAGTCTAGTTTTAATGAAAAAGTGTAGCATTAAACACATCCATATTGAAGGGGACTCTCTAGTAATTAAATTAATTCATGCATATCTCATTTGTCTCTAAATTGGAAAATTGCATATATCTTTCATCAAGCATGAAATATAATAGACACATTTGAAGCTCATTATTTCTCTCATACATTAAGGGAAGGGAATCTTTTGGCATACCACCTTGCCAATATGGGTGTTGATAAATTTGTCATCAAATCCTTCACCCCAGATGAAGTACTCAATAGAAATTACAACTTGAAAGATATATTAATCAGAGAGTCAACTTTTGTAGCCAAATAGATTATTTCTTAAAAAATCTATTTACTATTCTTCACTAACTATTTATGTCAACATGACACTAGCTGCAGCAGTACAAGTTTACCTTATGTGGAAGTAATTTCTTAGGGTTTGGTACATACAAGTTCAAATATGCCATGCGATGCAATTGAAAGCATCTCTTCTCACTTATATTTGGCAACCCATCATAGTTGTTCCCTAGGTGGAGGTGTTGTTCATGACCTTATCAACATGAGATATTTCAACAGGCTCAGACGTAGATAAGTTGGTATCAAGTTGGTACCGACTTTATTTTAGATGCAGGATCATCGACTTGCATCATGTTGGTATTGTGTTGATTTCAAATCAGTGGGATTATGACACAAGGAAACATAAGCATCAAAGTTCCGCACTTCATTGACTACTTTACCGACAATAGCCAAACATTTCTAATAACTTAAACTCTTTTAGTCTTTCCTTCAGAATTTTGAAAAGAGCACTACTTCCCTTCATCGGTGGTGTCATCTCTCTTCTTCCTCTTTCAACAGACTTGATAAATTTATAATGGAAAAATTAAGTGGGGTCCACAAAACCTATCATCAACTATTAACATCCATTGGATGAACTTCAAATCAAGGGCCCATGAAGCATTTCAGGATGATTTGAGGAATAACCTCCTCCTTTTAGAAAATTTCTCCGAAAAGAAGACGTGTGTCTTGAGTGGGACCCTCAGCATCTGTCATCAACTATCAACAATTACAGGATGAGCATAATATTTACGACCAAGATGTATTTCAGGCTGAATTGAGAAAGGACCTCCTCCTTTTGGAAATGTTCTCTGGAAAGAGGAGGCGTGTCCAAAGTGGGGCCCTCAACATTCATCATCAACTAACAACCACCGCAAGATGATCATGAGATCTACGGCTCACCATGCATTTCAAGCCAAATTTTGGAAAACACCTTCTCCTTTGAGAATGTGCAGCGGAATGAGAACATGTCTTCAACTACCTATAGGATCCTATGTTACACCGATGATACTATGGGGCTCATCGGGTATCGAGAAAGCTATTTTTTTACTTTCACGATGTCTTATATTATTTTGATGACCTTATTGGCATGAGTGAGATACTTTGACATGCCCATTGGAATTTGGCACGCACACTTACTATGGAATTTTTGGCAAAGATGCCAGCTGGTGTTACATATATTATGTGATGATCCTTGTTGTTTGGCATTTGTAAACTTGTGCACGTTGACTATGATTTTCATTTGGAAAATGTATTTCTCCAGTTGATTATATTTTGTAAAATATATTGCTAGAGTTAGATTCTAGGTATTTTTATCACATTTTGTACATGGACTATAAATCATAGTTTTCTTTCTAGTTCTTTCTCTGAGGAGTCCCCTGAACTAGTTAAAAAAAATATATAAGTGCTCTATCACTTTTTGATTAAAAAATAAATGCTTGAGAACCTTATTTCATCCCCATGGCTGGGAGGTAGCCACACACCACTATCCTTGTGATTTGAAAAGGCATTAAGGCCTTTTTCTTTTATGGTGTAATTAGGGCTTGAAAACTCTAAAGTGCACAAAATACAACATTCTTAATTTTTACCTTTATTTGGTTCTCTGCTACTCTGCACACGGCTTCTCTAGGTGATGCCATGGATTAGGGAAATACAAACACTAAAGCCTAACACTCTTATTTTACTATTTTCTCATTGTTTTGTTCATCTTTTCTAGGCACTAACATTATAGAGGCAAGGGTTTTGCTAGAGAAAATGTTGGATTCATCCTGGAAGCTTTTCATATAGATCTCTCTGTATTCAAAAGGTATGATGGTTCCATGAAGAAAACTTCACTTTTAAGCCCTTTTTCCACAAAATGTGATAAAAAAATATAAGATTCATCATTGCGTACATCTATGTATTTCTTGATACTTGAGGTCAATTTTCTTTTAATGGAAACAATGTCATGGCTCCTTTTAACAAAATTTTGATAGTTTTCTTATGATACTTTAATACAAGCTATGGATATTAGAGTATAGAAATCTTGTTATCCTATTACTATTGCCAATCCATAGTCCTTTAAGAACCTTACACATATGCTCTGCTACATGCTCAAAACCCTGAAATGTTCTCTTTAATGGCTTTTACAACTTTGGTAGATGTCATAGCTTTTTAATAACACTGAAACCCTTATGTTAATGCATCTCTTTTATTTGACAAAAACAAAGAAAAATGCTTGACTCATTTTATATTTGACCTTTCCTTGTAACTTGATAAT